>APFE030265643.1:328998-345702 GCA_000404065.3 Pinus taeda | reverse complement strand
CAATGCCCTCATACAAAAAGAGGGGTTTCCTTCTAGGGCAAAAAACCCTAAACTAAACATAAGTTCTACCATCAGATCATCCGCCTAATGAACGGCCCAGATTGACTAGAAATTACTATACTTTTACAAGGCAATTTTACAGCTGTTTTTAGCTTTGGGGGCGCTGCCCCCGAAACCCCCCGCCAGGGGGGGGCTCCCAAAGGTCGTAGCCGCCCCCCCTGGACCCCCCCTGCAGCGAATATTTTACGGGCGGCGTTGCCACCCCCATTTTGAACTGGGGTCCAATGTGGCGGTACTTTTGAATATAGAAGATAATCTGGCTCCACACCCAACACTTTCCAAAACGGAGTCATGGAGGAGGAGTAGTCCGAAGAAGAGGATGAAATTCACTGCATGGAAGATAAAGGTAGTGCTACCTTTTTGACATTGGCTGCCTACGAAGAATCATTGTTGTAGGACCAAACCAATCAAAAGTGGGACAGAGAGGCTGTTCTCCAGATTGATGAGCACCAAAGATATAATCTGAGGTCAAAAACAAACAATGTCAAGGAGAATCCTGCCCAAAAAGCTGTTGTCCCAACAGAGCAATAGAATATCAGATAGAAAAGACCAGCAGTTGATCCAGTCATCCTCAAAGCACCAGCTCTAGAGGTAAGAGGTCCTGACAAGTCCCCTTCCCCTTTCATCTTTGAATCAGAAGTCCAGAAGTTAAAAATATTTGTACCTTTGATAGAACTTGTAAAGAGTGAAATTTTTAGAAAACCTATCTTTGATGCCCTTGAGCTAAAAGCCTCACAAACCTCTCATGACTATATAAATTTGCAAGATGATAAGCCTACCGTTGTGCTTAGCCCAATGACTGAACCTGCTGATAATAGATCCCCATCATTCTATGTCTCCTTGACCATTCATGACAAAACCCTCCATAATTGCCTGCTGGACACAGGGGCCAGCCACAATCTGATGCCTAAAGTTGTCATGGAAGGGTTAGGCCTTGATATCACTAGACCATATCATGATTTATTCTCATTTGATTCAAGAAAGGTAAAATGCCTAGGATTAATCAAAGACCTGGCCATTACCATAACTCAACTGCCCATGAAGAGCATGATGATGGAAATTGTGGTAGCAGATGTCCCTCCGAAGTTTGGCATGCTGCTGTCCAGAGGATGGATTAAGAGACTAGGTGGGACATTACAAAATGAATTATCTTATGCCACTGTCCCAGTATTCGGAGGAGATTGCAGGAGATTGTACAGAGAAGCACAACTGGCCTACATCATCAGTGATGAGAAGAATCCTTCTAATCATCCCATCTATGCTGTGGATACTGATTTCAGAGCATGTATTCTCCAAATAGAAGAATCTCAGAAGGCCTCCATGCAGCTCAAGAAACCAATAGTCCAGGCCTTGAGAGAGCAAGGAAATCAGGTTTGGGAGATGTTTTTCGATGGAGCATGTTCAAGGGAAACTGCAGGAGCAGGGGTGATGCTAATATCTCCAAAACAATAAAGCACACATATGTCTTTTAAGCTGGATTTCCAAGTCACCAACAATATAGCAGAGTATGAGGCTCTGATATTGGGCCTTAACACAGCTAAAGACGGAGGAATAAAAAACATAAAGGTGTTTGGAGATGCTGATCTTATCATTCAGCAAGTAAACAAAACATTTCAAGCAAAGCACCCAAGGCTGAAAGCATATAGAGATGAGGTATGGAGACTCAAAGATTCTTTTGATAATTTCTGTATTTCATATATCCCTAGAGTAAAAAATCAGCTTAATTCCCTTGCTATGTCTGCTAGCATGTTTATCCCTCCCATGCCTCCTATACTAGTTTATGAAGTTCAAATGAAATATAGGCCATCCTTGCCTGATAATGTCCGGCATTGGAAAGTTTTTGAGCATGATGATGAGGTAAATAGATTTCTTCAAGTCATTGGTGAATTCTCCGAAATGAAAATTGACCAAGAAAATGAAGCCTTGGAGGAAAGTCCTCAGCGCCCGGTTGAGAACCAAAATTGGCAAAGATAGCATTGTCTAGCTACCCAACAATCAGATACCCAAAGGTCTAGTTCCCTTAGAAAAACTGTTTGACCAGAATGATGTGCCTTATAAGGTTTCCCAAAAAGAAGATTAATCTGCAGTCCATAAGCATAATATAGGGAGTCCAGATCATCCAAGATATATAAATTTGTCCACCCATCTATCTGCTGCCCAAAGTTCTGAGTACTGCAATTTGATGAAGCAATTTGCTGATGTTTTTGCCTGGGAGTATAGTGATCTGAAAACATATGAAAAAAATATTATCCAGCATAAAATTCCCTTAGAGAAAGACACCATCCTGTTCAAGCAGAAACTCAGACCCATAAATCCCTTGCTCCTTCCTCTAATTGAAAAAGAAATCAAGAAATTACTGGCTGCCAAAATCATAGTCCCTTTGAGATATTCAAAATGGGTAGCAAATTTAGTAGTGGTAAGGAAGAAAAGTGGAGAAATCAGGCTCTGCGTTGATTTCAAAAACTTAAACAAATGCTCCAAGAAAGACAATTATCCTCTACCCAAGATGGAGCATTTGTTGCAGAAGGTCTCAGGGGCCAAAGTGATGTCTTTCTTGGATGGATTTTCAGGGTATAACCAGGTTGCTGTGCATCCAGATGACCAAGAGAAGACTGCATTCACCACTCCTTGGGGCACTTTTATGTATTCCAAGATGCCTTTTGGGTTGATGAACGTTGGAGCCACCTTACAGAGAGCTATAGATATAGCATTTGTAGGAGAGAAGGATAAGTTTGTCCTTGTCTATCTTGATGATATAAAAATGTACTCCAGTAGCCATCAAGACCATTTGCAGCATTTGAAGAAAGTGTTCTTGAAGTGCCAAAGCTTTGGGATTTCAGTCAATCCTAAAAAGTCACAGTTTGCTTTACAAGAAGGCAAGTTGTTAGGACATATTGTTTCTGCTGCAGGTGTCAGGATCGACCTAGAAAGAGTAAGAGCAATACAGACCTTGTCTGTCCTGAGATCAAAGAAGGATATCCAGTCTTTTCTGGGCAAGATAAATTTTGTATGGAGGTTTATCCCAAATTTTGCAGAATTTGTAAAGCACATTACCTCCATGTTGAAAAAGGGGTCAGAGATCAAATGGACTAATACAGCAAGAAGATCCTTCGAATCCATCAAGAGAGCTATTATGGAAGCTCCTACTTTGATCAACCCAGATTACAACAAGGAGTTCCATATATTTTCGTTTGCCTCTATTGACACCCTTGCAATAGTTTTGTTGCAAGCAGGTGAGGAAGGTTCAGAGTATCCAGTAGCATTTTTCAGCAAAACCTTGAGAGATGCTGAGCTAAGGTATGATATCATTGAAAAGCAGGGATATGCTCTTATCAAATCTTTGAAATCCTTTAGAATTTACATTATGCATTCCAAGGTAATTGCATATGTGCCCTCTGCTTCAATAAAAAATGTCCTAACGCAGCCTGATGCTCATGGAAAAAGGGCTAAGTGGATTGCAAAGTTAATTGAATTCAACATAGAATTGAAGCCCATCAAGCTGGTCAAAGGTCAGGGCCTTGCTAGACTAATGGCTGAAGATAATTGCAGGATGCTGGACATAAATCTCATAAGACAATTTCAGAGAATGATCAGACAGAAGAAGAAACAGTTGAACCGAGGCAAAATCAGTCATTGGCAGAAAATATAGTTTCTTGTGAATGGTATTCTACAATGGCTCAATTCTTGCTAAAGCTAGAAGTTCCTCCAGGCCTTAGTTCAAGCCAATCCAGAACTATTAAGCTCAGGGCAGCTAAATATTGTATTCATGAAAATCTGCTCTATTGGAGGGACCCCTCTGGAATTCTTTTGAGGTGTTTGGACAAAGAACAATCCATGGAAGTGATGCAACAATTTCATTCCAGCATATGTGGAGGACATCATTATTGGAAAACTACAACCCATAAAATCCTCAGAGCTGGATATTATTGGCCCACCTTATTTTCTGATGTCGTTTCATTCGTTAAATCTTGTGACAGGTGCCAAAGATTTGAAGGGAAGCAGCAATTGAAGTCCCTGCCCTTAAAACACATACATGCTAGTGGCCCTTTTCAGCAATGGGGCTTGGATTTGATTGGAGAAATCAATCCACATTCCAGTGGCCAGCACAGATGGATCTTAGTGGCCACTGATTACTTCACTAAATGGATTGAGGCCATCCCTACCAGAAAGGCTGACCATCAGGTGGTCATGAAGTTCTTAACAGAGAATATCCTCACTCGGTTTCGCTGCCCACATAAACTGGTTACAGACAATGCAACAGCCTTCAGGGCAAAGGAATTGCTGGACATGTGTAACTCAATGGGCATTAAATTGGTTCATTTCACCTCATATTACCCTCAAGGCAATGGTCTAGCGGAATCTTCCAACAAGAGTCTGATAAGGATAATTCAAAAGTTGTTGGAAGACAACAAAAAGAATTGGGATTCTAAGCTCAAGTATGCATTGTGGGCTGACAGAGTAACCACCAAGAAATCCATAGGGAATTCTCCATTCAAGCTGGTCTATGGTACCGAGGCTATATTTCCAATTCAATTAACCCTCCCTGTGGCAAAGTTCTTGCAAGAAGAGCAGAATGAGGAAGAAGACATGGCAAAAAGGATCATTGATTTAGCAGAGGCACATCAAATCAGAGAACAGCTGGTTGAAAGGTCTACAACACATCAAAAGAGAATCAAGGAAGCCTTTGACAGGAGGGCAAAAATAGATAATTTTCAGGTTGGATACTTGGTTCTTAAGTGGGATGCACTAAAAGAGAAGAAATGCAACCATGGGAAGTCTGATGCTCTATGGACAGGACCGTTTATCATTTCTCAGATCCAAGGGAACAATACTTTCATGCTGCAAAGTGTGGAAGGGGAGACAATTTTTGATGGCCCAGTTAATGGTCATTTTCTGAAAATTTAGGTTATTTAAGGCCTTTGGCCTTAAATTTGTAAAGGTTTTATTTTATTAGTTTTAGTGTAGGCTCAATTAGACTCCATGCCCAATGGAACACTAGGAAATTTTGCTAATCTGGTTTTCATAGGAAAGGAAATGATCTATAGTTCTTGAGACCCCACAGGGAGGATTTCATCCCCAGAAAGAGCCAGTGTTAGCTCTGCTGTAATTGTGGTCTTTGAAGGCCAAATATAGGCTTGGCCGTATTGTTTGTGCTAAAAAAAAAGCTCACAATAGTCATTTCCCTTCTCCTCCTTTATTTCGCTTACTCTTTGTCAACCTCGCTACCTCTGTTTTTCCTCTAAAACCTGGCATAAACTCCTGTTTCTTCATGCCCCAAGCACAAAGCTTAAACCCCCACAAAACTGTATCCGCACGACCTCGTGCTTCCGTAACCCATCATCGCCTTTAATTACGGCCGTTGATCGCTACACCCTGATCCAACAGTTCTTCGCCGCGCCTGACGAAAATCCGCACAATTGTTTCTCTGCCGTCTGATCATCTCCGCCACGATCAGACGATGTTTGCTCTCCCCGCATCCACAAAGTTTCGGGATGATAACGCGCGATGGAGAGTGGTTTTCCTCTCTCCTCCACTGCCACGCGTCACGTGCTAAATGACATCGTGTGCCATTGTCCATTACCACCCAACTCCCCAAAGCCGGTGCGATCAATACTGCTCATTGTCCGGTCCTGTATCTCCGCTGACCACCGTACGCTTTCGCCACATGACGACCCTTGAATCTACCTGCTTGAGATCCAACGGCCCAAGATCATCCTGCTCCTGCCTCCTCCGATATCCCCATTGACTCATCTTTGCCGTCTATCCTCCCGATCCAACGGCCAATCTAGCTTCCCCGTCCAACCCATACATTTGCCACACAATCAATGTCCCTTGATTGTTCCACGTGCCCGATGATAATGCGCGATGGAGAGTGGTTTTCCTCTCTCCTCCACTGCCACGTGTCACGTGCTAAATGACATCGTGTGCCATTGTCCATTACCACCCAACTCCCCAAAGCCGGTGCGATCAATACTGCTCACTGTCCGGTCCTGTATCTCCGCTGACCACCGTACGCTTTCGCCACATGACGACCCTTGAATCTACCTGCTTGAGATCCAACGGCCCAAGATCATCCCGCTCCTGCCTCCTCCGATATCCCCATTGACTCATCTTTGCCGTCTATCCTCCCGATCCAACGGCCAATCTAGCTTCCCCGTCCAACCCATACATTTGCCACACAATCCATGTCCCTTGACTGTTCCACGTGCCCGAAGGACGAAGGTGACCAATATTCCAGTACTATTTGTAGTTGCTCCTCATCCACCATATCTAACAAATAGTATGGCCGAGGAAGAAAAGGACGAGGAACGAACAAATAACTGCATTTAACAGTTATGGGGCCTCATTGATACAGGCACTCTAGCTGCCTAAGAAGACAGCAGAGCACAGGGAAAGATCAGATTTATCCACTAAAGCAAACAAACGCACTCAGAAGCTCCATCAGGCAACTAAATGTGGTTGGTGGTCAATTATGACCCACCCATACCTAGAATGGCCAAATGCCATTGTATTGAAACTCTATATATACCCAGAAACAAGATGTAATCAAGGTTGATGGTTGATGTTTGGATGTAAGGTTCAACTTCTGGAGACTGTAACTATTTTGGCACTTGCAGTGTCTCGTCTTCATTTTCAGCTAATACAAGCTTCTTTCGTTGTTAATTGCTCACTTTTCATTCTTTTTCTGTGCCAAGCTGTGCCTGATATGCTGGATTCCTGAGCTCTTGATGTTCAGCATTAGAGAAGTTGTCATCCTATCTTTGTGCTAAAGTTTTGTATGTATCAGTGAATGAGTTATTCAGGTTTCTTTTCACCTAGTGCCAGAGAGCTATCATCCTGTCTTTGCATTAGGGAATTAGATTTGCAGACTTCTTTACTGGTTACAGTGACCATCACATGGTCTTGTGCATCTGCTGGTGTGGTCATTATTCTCCATATTCACCCAATCCTTAAACTGTGAGTAATTGGTAGTCTAAAGCCTTGTAGTCTGGGGGTGTTCACGCATATCTGGAGTTAAACAAAGTAGAAGTGGTTATCTGGCTTGAATAAGTATCATTCCTTCCATTCATCCATTTGCAATAAGAAGTTGAATTTATATGTTCCCAGGCATCTCTGAGTTACAACTTAAGAGAGTTTCTTAGGGTGATAATAAGAGCTAAGCCTCATTTGTATTTCATCATCATCATCCCTTAAATTCTTCTCTTGTAAAAGAACTCATTTTTTTTTTGGAAGCTATTGGAGATTATTTGATGCATTCTGACATTTGGAGCTAGAATTTTCGATCTTCTTTGGAGCTATCTCATGATTTGTGGATGGATATATCATATTGTCATTTTGTAAGTGCTACTTGTTGAACATTTTTCTTGGAATAATGTCTAATGTATGGAATTGTTGCAACTAGGTCAATGTTATTGTGCCCTAATTGTTGAAAATCAATTTTGAAAAGCTATTGGATTGACAATTGCATATGCTACTATTTGTATGACAAACAATGAATGTTCCTAGTGGATGAAATTTTGCTTTTCCTCCATGAAACTTCATAATTTTGAGTGGGTAAATGTTAAAGCTTGATATGTAGGGTGTCAATCTTTAACCTCCTTAAAGATGATTTTAGCCAATTAAGAATCATCTTGGACTCCAACAAAGTCACTGATCAAATGAGAACTATTACCTCAAAACGAGAACTCTAGCAAGAAAAACCTCCAAAAAAGATGAAAAGACAACCCAAAAACAAAAAAAATGTGTATGCTGGAATGATGTTTTTTTTAGGGTAAGTTTTCAACAACTTTTCTAAAATGACAGTAAAAACATTTTTTTTTGTGCAAAAAAGATGAGAAAACACCCTAGAAACAAAAAGTGTTGATGCCAGAACAATAATAATATATATATATATATATATTATATATATATAATATATATATATATATATATATATATATATTATATTATATTTTGTTCAGGTTACAATTTCAACATTTTTAGCAATGACATTAAAGATAAAATATTCGGGCTTTAAAAGCGTTAAAATTCCAACAATTTTCAAGCATGACGTGAAAGATCAAATATCACGTCTCTGAAAAGCCTTAAAATTTCAACAATTTCGATCCATGCCATTAAAGATAAAATATCATGACTCTAAAAAACCTTAAAATTATAGTTGTTTTCAACCATACCATTAAAGATGAAATATCATAATTTAGAAAAACCTTAAAATTTTGACAAATTTTCAATCATGGAATTAAAATCCTTAAGCTTTCAACATATTTCAACCATGACTTAATGAACAAATTATACGACAATTTTTTTTAAATGAACACCTAAATGAAATAGTCATTATTCCAAGAGTAATTCTTATTTTAAAAGCTAAAAATATAGTTCTTTAAACAAAGTATCCCCTTTTAATGAGGCATTAAAATTGCAACATTTTTTTAAACTTAGGTATTCTGAATGATAACAATAAATAATATCACGACAATATCATTATATAATTTAAAAATCCAACATTAATTTCTAATATTCTTTTACTTTTAATTGAAATACCAACATTGATAGATTGAATATAACATAAAATATTTCTCTATGTTATTGTTGCATTGTGGATATTCTAAACAAATGAATTCTTCATAATTAAAACATATAATACAAAAAACATAGAAATGGCTCATAACTTCATGTAAGATCATATGGAAGTTAAAATATTTATTTCAAGTTACCATTCAAATATCATTTACATAAAATGTCTTAGACAATTATTCAAAATCACTCATAGGTTTTGGCACACCATCATAATCTACATCTTCAAATGAATGACTAGATGTAGATGAAGATGACTCATATTCTTCTCTTTCATCAACTAGTGCCCCATTTGAGTCAACATGCATGCCCACCATTTCAGGTTTCAAAACTCTTCTAAATCTATGACTCGATCCAACAAATTCTCATCTTAACATTATTTCTTCTGGTAGCAACCTCTTCAGAATCTCTATGGTCCTGAAGCGAAGAGTTCCTCTCTTTGTTAAATTGAAGTCATAAACAAGTATGTCAACATCCTTCAATTTTAAGAGGTTTGTGCGACGATGATTTATATGTGTACCCTTTCTTTTTCTCTTTCTGCAAATTTGTTTATTAAATGCGATCTCTAGCTTGTACGCACCATTGGATGAGTGGGTATTTGTGGCATACCAATGTACTTCAACAACTGTAACATCTTAATTTTCTTTAATGACCTTTATAACCTTGCAAACCTAGAATGGATAGCCACGTGGATCTCCATCTGCGAACATTGCGATCATGCAACCCTCCTTAACATCCCGCACAAAACCCATATAAAAGTCTTTTATGACTTCACGTTTTGCACACGATCTTCTAGAAACAATATACATTTCTTCTACTTGTGGAAAATTAATAATACCTTGAGATTGTTGTTGTTCAACAATGTTTCTTTCCTCGCGTTCATTTGAAATTTTTTGTGGCCAAATAAATGGAGTGTTCAAAAGTATATCTTCATTTCTTAATCTTGAAATTATATCACTTTGATTATTGAAAAATGACTCCCACCAAATTGAATCAGCGACATCAAAGTACTCATATGTATCTTTAATAGATTCTTTAATTTCTTCCAAGCATTCATAATAATTTCTCTCTCTCTCTTATGCCTTCATGCATTATTGAGTTCAATGACTGATTGTAATAACAATATATTTGATGCAAATATTGGATGATTTGGAATAAAATTAAAAAATGCTAAACCTGATGATGACCCCCATTTTGCAGCAGTTGAATACTTCTTGCCCCATATAAGTGTTTTCCCATCAATTTTTGATACGAAATTGATGTTGGAAGTTAATGCTATTAAGTTGTTCAATGCATTTCTCCTCACCATGCGAACATAGAATAAACCTTTACATGTCAATAGATTTTTCCAACACATGAAAAACATGCTCTAGAATGTATGATTTCTTAATACATTTAGTTAATGATGACAATCTCCCAACATCCTTCCTCCTCAATGTTACTGAAAAATGAATGAACATCTGGTCAATATGGTCATGAGTGTGCCCAACAAGAAGGAAACCTACCTTTACCTTTTGAAAAATTCTCAGTTCAACAAGCATGTTTAGATATCCAAAAATAATTTGATTTTTATTTCCACGACTAGTGTTGTCTGCAGATACAAAGTATCAGGAAGATTACCAGACCAATGAGAAACCACTTCATGAATTATGGTAATGGTCAGATTCGCATAATTATGAATATTTGGAGTTGTGAAGTAAACACTTGGCAACCTTTTCCCATAATAGACCATACAACCACCAAGTGAAACTAAATAAAATTTTCTTCCTCTAATTTTTTTTGTGTGCCAACAAAATGTCGAAGCGTTTTCTTCTAGTCCATACCATCAATTATCAAATTCAAATATTTATTTGGATTATCATAATTTTTTTTTCGATACTTATACAATTTTTTCCTTTCACTTGTTTGTTGTTTATGATGCTCTTGAAGTGCTTTGACAATGAAATCTACACATAACATAAAATAAACCTATTAATAAATATATTTTCATAGTTGATAACTATCTATTTTTAAAAAATAATGTTATGAATGCATACCACTTTATGCCCTTGGACATTTATCCTTTTTTCTTTTTCTTATTTAAGAGAAGCACATGCACCGCAAACACCCATCTTTGTCTTCTTAGGAATACGAACATTGTTGAATTCGTTCTTCCATAACCTTGTAAAATATGAATATGTAATAAAATCACTATCTCCTTCAACACCTTCTACATATTATTTATATAAATTGTAGATTTTTCATCTTGAGAAATTAATTACGAATATTTATTGTGTCTTTATTTGGCATACACTCTCCATGTTTTGAAAACATGTCTTGCATCCATGACATTGCAATATTTTCTAATGGCCCAACCTCTCGTCTATGATGTATTTATAAATAAAATGTGGGATGTTTTTCCAATCTTGCTTGGATTCTTGACAAACGAAAATTACCAATTGAATGAAACATTTTGAAACCTTTTCTACAAAGCAATACATTCCAACATGATAATCATATCCTGCCAATGTGGATTGCATGCAAGCCACTAAATACGAATTTTGTATGCTTTTATTCATTAACAAATATATTTTCATTTTCTCTAATGCAAACTTTAAATCCATATGCTTCAAGCAATCTTTTTGACAACATTCACTTGAAATTAGATCACTGATAACACTTCTTCTTGTGAGATATTCTGTCTTATCCCTTGTGTAACTGGAATATCTTGGATTGGTATGAAAATGTCTACTCCTACTCTAGATACAATATTTTCTTGCAACATCTCCATCATTTCTTATCCTCTCTAGAAGCAATTTCATTATCATTAGGAGGAATATTATCTTCACTATGATCATTTTGAACATAGTTAGGATAATCATCACCATCATTGCTTGGAAATATTCATTACCATCCTCACTTGAATGAAATTATTTCTACCATCATCTGTGCTTTTGAAATACCGACTCAGATGCAATTATTCACCATCTTCATCTATGCTTTTGAAATCTTCACTTGGAGGAATTTCATCATCATTGTTTCTGCCCTTCTAATAATTCCTTGGAGGAAATCCTTCACCATCCTCATCTCTACTTTTGAAATCCTCGCTTGGAGGAAATTCATCATCAACATTAGTGCATTTTAAATACTGATTCAAATAAAATGCATTATTCACTTACGTGCTTGTAAATTATCATTTGCAAGAAATTATACATTCTCTCCTTCATCACCGGTGCTCTCATAATCCTTACGATTAGGACTAAGTTGAAAATATGGCTTTCTATTCATAGTCAAATTAACATTTGCAGGAAATTCTTCACCCTCTCCTTCATCACCGGTGCTCTCATAATCCTTAGGATTATGACTGAGTAGAAAATCTGACTCTTTATTTACTGAAAATTCTTCATCCTCCCTTTCGCCAGTGGTGTTCTCATAATCCTTAGGATTAAGGCTAAGTGGAGACTTTGACTCTCTATTTATTGAAAATTATTCACCCTCCCCCTCTTCCTCGTCAGTGGTGCTCTCATAATCCTTAGGATTATGATTAACTGGAAAATTTGACTCTCTATTTATTGGAAGTTCTTCATCATCCCCTTCAATAGTGGTGCTCTCATAATCCTTAGGATTAGGACTCAGTGGAAATTTTTACTCTCTATTCATTGGAAATTCTTCATCCTGCCCTTCGTCAATGGTGCTCTCATAATCCTTAGGATTAAGACGAAGTGGAAAATTTGACTCTCTATTTACTGTAAATTCTTTATCATGTCCTTCGTTAGTGGTGCTCTCATAATCCCCAGGATTAGGACTAAGTGAAAAATTTGACTCTTTATTTACAAGAAATTATTTATCCTTCCCTTCATCAGTGTTGCTCTCATTATCCTTAGGGTTATGACCAAGTGAAAAATTTGACTCTCTCTTCGTAGTGAAAGAATTTATGTTATTTTCATCAATATGAATGGAGTTGTTACATGAGGAAGATGTTGATGCTCTAGAAAGAGAAACTTCACTATTAGAAGAATCCATGACTTCCAAACAAAAGATGTTGAATGACACAAATGCACTTTCTCCCAATGATAATTTATAGCTCAAAGAATGAAAATTTCCCTCCAAATTTGCCCCCCAAAATTTTTCAGTGAAAAGTTTCCCTCCAAAGTACCCTTTCCAAAAAAAAAAGTTTTTGCTGAAAATTTTCCCTCCAAAAATTTTGTTTGAAATATTTCCTGTAGGAATTTACAGGGTAAGTTCCTCAGATAGAACACCAAAAGAAACTGCTCACAAATAGATCACAAATTAATACACCAATATTATTGACGTGGTTAAAACTCTCAAAGAGGGAAACATACCACGACCTGAGCCAATGCGGCCACTTCAGACAATTTATTAATAAAAGAAAGAAAATTTACATAAGCTTCTCTCATGAACGGTCACTCTACAAATGAACCTCCATGCTCTTTAAATATAAATCATGGGACAATCAGGTGTTAAGCCACAGATCAAGTGTCAATAATACCGAGGAGAGAATGAACCGTTGGATCACTTCATGTCTAGAACATATCATGAACGTTAGATTGTAACTTACAAATGTACATAGTAAAGAAGCACACTTTACCTAACTCTACACTATACCGAGTTATACTTAACTATTTTCTATGTGTCGGAATATCCTAACATCCCCCCTTAAGAATAACTTGGGATAGGATTGAAGGATTTACAAATGTGACACAATAGGACAAGGAAGGAGACATTAGAACCTATCCCCCCTTAGTGACAACTTCTTGAACTCCAACCATAAATCGAAGTTTAGTAAACTTTGCCTCTATGAGAACCTTTGTAAAGATGTCTACAACTTGATCATTGGTTGAACAGTATTGCACTTCAAGAACATGGTCATGAATGAGATTTCTGATGAAGTACATGTGTAGTTCAATGTGTTTTTTGCGTTGATGTTGGACTGGATCTTTGCATAGTTGAATGGCACTTTGATTATCACACCAAAGTGTAGTCGGATGTTGCTGCTGAAAGCCAAACTCTGACAGAATCTAACGAAGCCACGGGGCTTCGTTACGAGCTTCTACGACACCATGATACTCTGCTTCTAATGAAGAAAGAGAAATGACACTTTGTTTCTTGTAAGCCCATGTAATAGGTCCATAACCAAGAGTGAAGACATATCCTGCAATAGACTTTTGATCATCAGGGTCACCAACCGAATCAGAATCAGTGAAACCAACCAATAGAGGATTTGCTTATGCACTGTAATGGATCCCAAACTAAACTGTACCTCAAACATAAAGAAGTGTTATTTTAGCTACTTTCTAATGAATTTCATGTGGGTTTTGCATAAACTAAGAAATAAGGCCAACAACAAAGGAAAGGTCGGGATGGGTATGGGTCAGATACAAAAGTTTTCCTACAAGCTGATGGTATAAGGTAGCATCAACTTCAGGGGAAGTACAAGTGACTAAAATTTTGGCTCCAGATTGAAAGGGAGAAGGGGTTGGCTTACAATCTTCCATGTGAAAGTGGCGTAGAAAATCACAGGCATACTTGGACTGGGAAAGGGAAATATCTTCCTTGGATTGTAAGACTTGAAGACCAAGAAAATAATGCAAGTGTCCTAAGTCTGTCATTTCAAACTACTTTTTAAGGCTAGACTTCACATGGTTTATAAGGTTGGGATTACTACCAGTAAGGATAAGGTCGTCAACATAAAGAACAAGAATGATAAGAGGCTTACCCACTTTCTTGGTGTAGACAGTATTGTTAGAATGACACCTATAAAAGCTAGTATCTAAAAGAAAACTATCCATTTTGGCATACCAAACCCTAGGGGCTTGCTTGAGACCATAAAGGGATTTCGTAAGCCAACATACAAGGCTAAAGTTTGTTTGTATAAAGCCAGGAGGTTGTTCCATATAGATTTCTTCATGCAAGTCCCCATGCAAAAAGGAAGATTTAACATCCATCTGATGGACTTCCCATTTGAAAGAGGCAGCAAGGGAAAGAACAAGGCGGATAGAGTTCATTTTGGAAACAGGGGAGAAGGTTTCAGTATAGTCAATGCCTTCAACTTGTGAAAACCCTTAGCAACAGACGAGCTTTATGTTTATCAACTTTTCCATCTGGTCCATACTTGGTTCTATAAACCCATTTTCATCTAACAAGTTTTCATCCCTTTGGAAGAGGAATAAGATCCCATGTATCATTTGCCAATAATGAACGATATTCTTCATTCATAGTTGCGTCCCAATCTGGATGGCCTGAAGAAGGTGTCAGTATCATAATTCACTGAATCTTGAGTTAGTAAAGAAGAGGCTCTATCGAACTGAGAATGTGTACATTGCTGATCTGTAGGATCACCTACAAGAGTACCTGCTACATCCCAAGTAGGACGGGCCCATTTTGGAAGGTGAGGAGCTAAAGGAGGATCTTGAGAAGGTGGGGGAGGATTGTCATCATCACAGTCATCATCTGAAGAAGAAATATTTTCAGAATTAGAAAGGATAGAGAGAGATGACACATCTGCCGAACTAGGCTCGTAGGCCGATATATTTTCAACAAACTTTACATCTCTTCTAATGATAACATTTTTAGACTTAAGTGGAATAAGTCTATATCCTTTGACATCTTCAGAATATCCAAAAAAAATACATTTTTCACTCTTAGGTTCTAAGGCTTTATGTTTCTCATTGGGAATATGGGCCCATGCTTCACTTCCAAAAACACGAAAGTGTCTTACATCTGGTTTAATTGAGCTCCATGCTTCTTTTGGAGTGATATTCTTTAAAACATTAGTAGGAGTTGGATTTACTATGTAATTTTCACAGTTAATTGCTTCTGCCCACAAATTAACACTAAGCCCTTTAGATTGAAGCATATAATTAGCCATTTCCTTTAAGGTACGATTCTTATTTTCAACTACACCATTTTGTTGTGGAGTATATGAAACAGTGTGTTGCATTTGAATTCCATGCTCAGTGCAAACGTTGATGAATTTGTTGTTAACATATTCTCCAACATTATCAAATCTTAGCTTAAGAATTTGAAGTCTAGATTGTTTCTCAACAAAGGCCTTAAAGGCCAAGAACATGTTAAATACTTCACTATTGAGTTTTAAGAAGTATACCCAAGTGTGTTTGGAGAAATCATCAATGAAAATTAAGAAATACTTGTAGCCATAGAATGAAACAACTGGAAGTGGACCACATAAATCACTATGCACAAGCTGTATAGGGGTTGAGGCGTGCCAAGAGGCACGTTTTTCAAAACTATCACGATGATGTTTTCCGAGTACACATATGGAACAAACACCATATCTGCAAGATACCATAGAAAGACCTGTCACCATATTTTATTTACATAGATTTTGAAGGGAGTGATCTTTTAAGTGACCAAATCGCTCATGCCAAAGTTTGCTCACTTCATCATTATGAGCAACAAATACTGAGGGAAGAGTTGATGACCCAAATTTCTTAAACTTATACAACCTTGTAGAATCATCAACAATGCTAGTAGCTAAAATCTGTTTAGGATCTCTTAGGTCCTTAATTACAACATCATGAGGTGAAAATTCAACGATTTTACCTTCACCTGAATAAGTTATCTGATATACAAATAGAAGGTTGCAGGATAAGGTTGGAACACATAATACATCATTAAATTGAGCATTGTCTAGATGAATAGTTCCTGTTCCTACAACACTAAGAGATCTATCATCACCAACATCTATATTTTTGCTGTTACAATCATTTAAATAAGAAAACACGGCTTTGTTTTTGGCCATGTGATAAGAAGCTCCAGAATCATTGATCCACTCATGATAATGAGAAGAAGAAGATACATTTAGTGCATAACCAGACCGAGATGCTTGAAAACCACATGCAGAAAGTGTTATTCCTGAAGATGACGTTGAAGTTGAAGAATGCTCCAAATGGATGTTATGCTTCTTCATTGCTGCTTTCAAGGCTTCCATCTTTTTAAAGCATTTGGATTCTAAGTGGCCATCTCGATTACAAAAGTTGCAATGTCTATTAGTCTTCTTCCCTTTGTTTTTATTTTCCTTATCATTTTGTTGAATTGATTTTTCATTTT
>APFE030265643.1:267651-317782 GCA_000404065.3 Pinus taeda | reverse complement strand
ATTTTTTTGTCAAATATTTAAATTTTTTGATTTTTTAGTGACAATTATTTGATGTGCATTGAAATATTAATTAACGATACATAAATGTATAGAAAATCTAAACTTTAAAATATTAACCCATTTTTTTAACTATGCAAATAAAATGAAGATTTCATTACAAAAAAAATGAAAAAAAAAAAAAAACACAAACCTGAAAAACACTTAAAAAAAAAATCCCGGGGAAGAAGAAGAAGAAGAAGAAAATTATGACTATTTCAAAAATTGGTAAATTTTAAAAATTATTATCCACACTTAATACATTAGAAAATTTAAAGTGTCAAAAATAAGCCCCATAAAAAAGGGGGTTGATGCTGCATCAACACCTTTCAAAATCAACATGAAAATCACTAACATTTTAACAAAAATCGTTCATACTTGATACATAGGAGAATTTAACATGTCATAATATGCTAAAAGAAGGTGTATTCTAAATCAACACTTTTCAAGATTGGATGATTTTTTTGCTACCTCTAAAACTCTATACAATTCCTGTTTGATTGGTAACTATGTTTGCCATAGCCTAAAGGACTAGGAACTAGTCTAAGGAGTTTGTTGATCAACTCATCCTTTCTCCATATTTTCTCCTCAATTCTTTGACATGTTTCTCTAGGATGACTAGGTTAGATAATTAAGAAAATTCCCTTAGAGATTTACTTTTGGGATTCTGTGCAGACAAGAATCTTCCTTTGGGTCTTGCCTAAAGGATCTCCAAGTTTGGTGGATTTCTAATGGTTCCTTATCCATAAAATCTTGTTCCCTAGAAAGGAAACCCTATATTGTTTCTTCTAGACTAGGGGACTTTGTTGAGGGTTGTATAAGCATAGTATTCATTGGAATAAATAAGAAGAAACCATTTCTTCTCCTTTGCCTTGACCTTGTGAGGAACTTGGAAGTATTTATTCCCACGATTATTTATAAAACCCTAGGTCTAGTGCAAGTCTTTCTTAGGGATCTCAAAGGATATGAAAAACCCCTTGGAAGTGTTAAAACATCACATAAAGCTTCTTTGAGAAGTCTGTTCCCATCACTCGGGGTCTTGATTTTAGGAATGCCTATTATAATTGCATATCTCAAAACCCTAAGTCTTGAACTAATTACTTTCAAGGCCTTTCTTGGAGAGTGTTTTAGTTTTTTGAAGCATTGAGCCATTTTTGTATGTCTCCTTGAATGGTCTTTATGGAATCACTTCACACATAAATCATTGATCCATTCAGTCTAGGTGATTCCCTTCCCATCGAGACTCCTCCCATCAGTGAAAATATGTAAATAGTAGGGGACTTTGACTAACATGACATCAGGTCATTGTCCCATTGTTGTCACTTAGTCTAATGGGTGCCCCTTTCATTTTCCCTTCCTTAGGTCCCTGCTAGATTGTGGGGTAACATTTTTGGCATTGTTTCTAGGTAGGATGCAAGTTTGCCTCCTTGGCATAATATTTGAAGAGAAAATTCCTTTAATGACAAAATAGATCCTCTTCTAGAGAATCCATTGGAAGAATGAACCCCTTGTTCTTCATTGAATCACAAAGCCAATGCTTGTAGGTTGAAGTAGAAATCTTTGAGTTCACCTTGGCGACTCCTACATCATTGATATGTGTAACCCAATAGGATGTCTTACTTTGATAAAATCCCTTCCTTAGACATCACTAGCATTCTTGGGTACTCGATTCGTGTCATCTTACACACAATAATCGAGGTGCCCAAGTTTTATGGTGATCCATCTTCTTCTATTGATATTGTGACAAGATTTGCTACATGTGCCACAAAATATTATGTGGTTCATCATGATGTGCTCATAATGTTGTTCATAAGGTCCCTTCGAGGTCATGATTCATGGTTATATAATTGCAAGCCTATAGTATTTAATTAATTGAAGCATTCTTTGATAACTTTATTGAGCATCATCGAACTAAGGACCAGACTTGCCCAACGTTAGATATTGATTTTCAAAAGGAAGGATTCATTGAACATAATGAGGATCATGAGGAATAAGAGGATCCCTTTCTAGATCATCAAGATGAGATCATTGATGAAGACATTAAGGGAGATCTTGAATGCAAGCAAGATAAGGAATTTGATGAAGAAGCTTCCTTAGAAAGTAAAATTGAAGATAACCCCATCTTTTTCAAGGGAGTTATCTATGATATTGTACATATCAAAGACCTTGAGAAAGAAAACCATATTAACCCCTTGGATATTAGTGTTACCTTGCATATTGAAGAAGGGAAATGAGAGATCACAAACCATAATTTCGACAAAGATCCTATCTATGACATCGATGAAGAACGCGAATTTGTGGAAAATAAAGTTGAGGCTAGCCCTGTTTTTGTCAAGGATATTATTCTTAATGATACACCTTTTAAGCCCCTTGAAGAGCAAGGTGATCCCATAAATCCTTTAAGAATATACATTGAAGATGACTTCCATGTTATAGAAGGGAAATGGGAGATTATTAGCTACTATTTTGACAAAGACCCTCGTTATGATGTTGATGATGACCCTGATAAGGATCTTGATTTTCCTTGTATTCCATGTCATCAAGAAACATTCATAACTTTTGAGAAATACTTAGGCCTTAGTATTAAAAATGATGAACACATGGTGGTCTCCCCTTTTCAACATGATCCTTGCAATAAGCAACCTGAATGGTGTAATTCCCCTTGCTTGCCTTATTTTCCCTCCTATCCTTCTTGACCAAAGCATGAGGATATAAAAGGGAACTTCATGAATAAGATAACATTTGAGAAAACGTTATGGGGTTTGATCACTAATTTCTCCATATTCTTGATTAAAGGAAAGACTTGATGGTGCATACTTGACTCATGTTCCCCTTCTTTGTCTATTTTTCCTTTACATGCTTCATGGTTTCTCTCTTTTCCCACCTCCCACCCTTTCAACCTTCCATATGAGTGTCATGATTGCCATGTTTTCTTTCAAATGTATATCATAATTGAGTGGGATGCATTGCATATTGATTTTGCATAGCTAATATCATCATATCATGTTCTCATGCTAAAATAGGTTCATTTAGATTAGATTTGCATCATAGAACAAATTTTCTTTTCTGTATGGTTTATTATCTAATAAAAACATGGGAAATAAAAGTAAGTCCTGGACATATGATTCCAAAGTTGTTTGTGATGTGCAAGATATAGGTCTACGGTCACAGAGGATTGTTGGTGTTCTCATGACATCTCGCTCGAGTATATGGTTCTTGCTCTCTACAATGAGCTCATGTCCCACTTGGAGCCAGATGTTACCCACCAAAAGTGGGTGACCCCATAGGAGATTTTTGCTCCTAGATATCTCTTCAACTAACAACCAACAACCCTTGGCAACCACTAGTGTAGCTGATTCATTGTGCCATTTGATCTTCGCTCCCTAAAATAGTCATATTTCACCTTGCCCATTTATCGAGAGCATATGTTTGAAGGTTGGTAGTTTGACCCTAACAATATGTTTTTCATTGTGCAATCAAGAGCTTATGATTGTTTTTCCTTAGGCATATTGGGCATAGATTATTGGGTGACTTGGAAAGAGGAATGGTTTTGACTGTATTTTTGTTCCCTTACCTTAAATGGGGAGTTAATCCTCAGTTATAGTCTCGTGGTATCTTCCCTATTGGCTCATGGCACCAGGAAAGTCAGTACTTGGGAAACCCCGATTTTGGTAGCGCGGTCCTGTTTTCTCATTTCACATTTTTCACTCCCCTTTGCACATTACAAACCCTATTTCATCATCTTCCCTCTCTCGGTCCACTTGACTACTAGGTCATCAAGGCACTGGTGCGCCCCCTCCCCTTGTCCACATGTATGGGGAGAGCCAGTAACTATCTTTCTTGGAGTTTGATGCAACGAAAAGAACATTAAAAGTGTATCATGGCTACAAGCAAGAAACCAAAGAAAAGAACATCATACAGTGCAAAATATGGCTGGGACATTCAATCTAACATGTGAGCAGAAGCTAAACATGAGCTCTACGCCTTCTTCATGGCCATCACCCCGGTATTAGGGCCCTTGAGTGCCTCACATAGCATTAAGGAACTGATGCACATCTCGACCCGTGGTGGGTGATGAAGTCCCACCTTAAGGGGTAATACTTGCCGCATATCTCTCACAACATGCTCTTATTTCCTACATCCTTGTGGTGTAATACAAAGAAAAATAATAAAAAGAAAAATAAATAATGAATGGTGGAAAAACAAAGGCCCAGGTAACTCATGTATCCACGATTTCTCCCTCCTACATCTATACGCCCAAATATGTGGACATCCCTCACCATTACCACCCTTGAACCCATGGCATTTGGCTTTGAGAGCCATGTGTCCCTATCCATATCATCATTATTCACATGAAACATATCAATTGAAGGATGTACCTTGGACCTGTATTTCCCATTAGGGGTTGGGAACACCTAATAAGGTTGTTTATTAACCACTCCTACCTAGGGAGGTAACACTATTACAATCTTAAAGCCCCAAATTTGGAATGGAAGCCCATTATGAAGTATCAATGTGCCCTTTATCAACAAACTTGGTTCAATTATGTGCACTAATGAATTATTGTATATGATGGTGAGGAAGCACATTGGATCTTATATGTAATTAGTAGGTGGTTTCATCATGGGCTGGCCAACTTAATTAGGGCCCAAGTCCACCAGAGGATCATATTGACACTCTTAAGGGATGTGTTGAGAACCATGAGACTCCATCATGTGTTAGAGCATAATTTCACACCATGGGCACCTTAAGAACCCTCAATAGCCTAATCATTACCCCATATTATTCGTGAGATGATGTACTTGGATCAGTGTGTCCCGATCGACTTAACATAATATGACAACTGATCCAAGGCCCAAAGGAGGATTGTTTTCACCTATAAGACATGGGAGGGAAAGCACCATTGTCAGAGTCCTCATTTGGAGCATTATACATGCTTATCTATCATCAAGAGACCCATGAGACCAATGTTTATGCCCCAACACCAATTTGGGGCCCTACATGATGACTTGCATGGAGGATTAAGGGCCATCCCCTAGTTCATATTTTATGGATCCCTCTCCCTCATCTTGGCACTTAGACTACTCAATGTGGCCCTACAACGGCCTTGCATTAGCCTAACGTTGTCGACTCGACTAACAATTGGATGGCTAAATAAAAATTTATGAAAGCTACTTGGTCAACTTGTGACCAAGGCTTGTTTCTTGCTCATTATTTTAATATTTTGGGTGCTAATTAGGCTAATTCCATTTAGATAGGCTCATATAAATAGAACTACGCCTCATTTGTATTTCATCATCATCATCACTTTGATTCTTCTCTTGTAAAAGAACTCACACTTTTCCTTTGGAAGCTATTGGAGATTCTTTGATGCATTTTGACATTTGGAGCTGATATTTTCGATCTTCTTTGGAGCTATCTCATGATTTGTGGATGGATATATTATATTGTCATCTTGTAAGTGCTACTTGTTGAATATTTTTTGTGGAATAATATCTAATGTATGGAATTTTTGAAATTAGGTCAATGCAATTATGCCCTAATTGTTGAAAACCGTTTTTGGAAAGTTATTGGTTTGGCAATTGCCTATGTTACTCATTGTATGGAAAATAATGAATTCTCCTAGTGGATGATTTTTTTTTTTCCTCTATAAAAATCCACAAATTTTGTAGGTAAATGTTAAAGTTTGATAGCTAGGGCATCAATATTTAGCCTCCTTAAGGACAATTTTATCCAATTAAGAATCATCTTAGACTCCATGTCCCAAAGGACTAGGCACTAGTTCAAGAAGTTTGGTGATCAACTCCTCCTTTCTCCATATTTTCACCTCCTTAATTCTCCGACGCCTTTCTCTAGGATGGCTAGGTTACGGAATCAAGCAAATTTCCTTAGAGACTGAATTTTGGGATTCCATGTAGACATGACTCTTCCTTACGGTATTTCCAAGAGGATCGCCAAGTTTGGTGGATTTATTATGGTTCTTTATCCATAAAATCTTGTGCCCTTAGTGTAGCCTAAAAGGGAAACCCTAGGTTGTCTCTCCTAGACCAAGGGACTTTATTGAGGGTTGTATGTGCATATAATTCATTGGAATAAATCATAAGAAATACTTTCTTCTCCATTTCCTTGACCTTGGGAGTGCCATGGACGTATTTCTTCCCACGATTATTCATAAAACCCTAGGTCTAGCACAAGTCTTTCCTAGATCTCTTAAAGGAAGCGAAAAACCCATTAGAAGTGTTAAAACATCACATAGAACTTATTTGAGAGGTACTATCCCATCACTTGGGGTCTTTATATTAGGAATACCTATTACAATTGCATATCTCAAAACCCTAAGTATCAAACTATGTGCTTTCAAGGCCTTTCTTGAAGATCATTTTAGCTTCTTTGAATCATTGAGCCATTTTTTTGTCTCTCCTTGAATGGGATTTGTGGAATCACTTCACACCTAAATCTTTGATCCATTCATTCTAGGTGATTCCCTTCCCACTAGGATTCCTCCCATTGGTGAAAGTTCGTAAAGAGCAGAGGAATTTGAGTAAGGTGACAATGGGTCGTTGTCCCATTGTTGTCACTTAGTCTAGTTGTTGCCCCTTTAATTTTCCCTTCCTAAGGGCCCTACTAGATTGTGTGGTAACAAATACCACTCTTCAGACACTAATTCTCATTGCTCATGAAACATGACCAATACAAAAAATTACAAGTCTTTAATAAATTAATACACAATGGCATATATATTCCATTGAGTCACTAAACCATCAATGGAAAGTAGTAACATAACAACAAAATTCTTACCTCATTGTGGCATATACACAACTCTACAATAGGACTCAAGGTAGATTTTTTTTCTTCATGTTGTAGTAAATTAAGGCAGTAATACATCGATCTTCTATCAACATGCCAAGATTGTACCCCATGAAACTTACAATAATATACTTCAGCAATATAATTATGGTACAAAAATGAACAACAAATCAATCTTGCATAATAGCTAATCCTCTGATATCTGCAACACAATAGCAATCTTATTCTTCTATTCACTGTTATACACTGGTATCAAATCACTATCATACACAAGGCATAGCTCAAAGTTTGGAAACCATACTCATATATACCAATGGAATAGAAATAACACATAACATATGACAACTATACTCAATTCATTCAATTACTGGCAAAATTCAGTGCTCTGTAGCATTTGGTTTGGTAAATGAATGATAAACTCGTCCTCAATTAAGTCTGCAACCCGACCCCTCAAAGATGAATTTAAAGGCCCAATAATGCAATCTACTAGGGGCAATTCAACCTCCTCACTAGAATACAACAGATCATGTCAAGGGATGTGATCGACCTCCACTGAATATGCACTTCGATCCCCTAAACAAGAATGTTTCGACTCGTAGAAGATATGAGTCTCTCGGTCCACACAATAATTTGTTCTAGGTCTGGAAAACTAAAGAGTATCACGCCCAAAAAATACTAGAATCCTGAATTTCCAAATGAGGATCATGCCCAAGAATATAGTGGATCTCATTCTTTTCCTTATGTTGGGTAATTTTATGTATACGACCCTTCCACAATAGTTGCACGCACTTAGGTACTTGGCCACAAAGTTTAGCCTATGAACCTTCTCTATATTTTGGGAAATGATTTATTTGATCTTGTCCATTGGACAAATCTGATTGTGCAATTATGATAATTTTATCCTTTCCTCCTTAGATGAATTTTCTTGGAA
This sequence comes from Pinus taeda, assembly GCA_000404065.3. Classification (NCBI taxonomy): domain Eukaryota; kingdom Viridiplantae; phylum Streptophyta; class Pinopsida; order Pinales; family Pinaceae; genus Pinus; species Pinus taeda. The sequence goes on along the minus strand of APFE030265643.1, from coordinate 310,008 downwards.
ATCTTTGCCATTATAATTTATTCTTCTAGCCTAACCTCAGATTAAACTAGGGTTTTCAATGTGTCATGGTGCTGGTATTCCAAGAAATTGGGACCATAGTGGAATCACACTAGCGATTCAATCAAAAGGGCGACAACATTTTAGCACACACTTCTCCTTGGTTTCACACAGTGTATAACTTTCTTGGAAACTGTATGTTGGCTATGCAGACTTGTGCTGGACAATAATTAACATTCATCCCTATGCATAAGTTAGTTGTGCCATGTAACAGGAAATTTGGCGACGATCCTTAACACACATAGGCCCTTCATGACATTATGTGGTCGAAAATCCTGATTCAATAGGTCGATTGACCTCTACGTTGCTTGGCCTCTACGTACAACGATGTGGACTTTGAGATCCATAAACTCCTGCGTATGATTCGATTGTAGCTTTCTGTCTGCTTCATGTTGATTTTTCCATGACACTTAAGAAATAGGTTTGAGTCTAAGATAACACTCACAAACACATTCAAATGCCTCAACATAGGCACTTTTCGCAATGGAAAGTTAATATCAGTGAATCAACATGTACACAAGACAAATTTTAAACCATAACTTGTTATATTACAAAACTTTAATGCAACAACCTTAGGGCTCTCATACTAGGGATCATGGCCCTTACAATCAACCCTGATACAAGATACAACTAGGGCTTGGTATTAACAACTATGATGACCAATGTTTCCCTAAACAAAGTACACTTGACCTACTTGTTGATGGTGCACATCCACAGTCTTTTCAATCCACATACCTTGAACACATATGGGGGGTACTTTGCTTCCACTTCTTAATAACTGCAACTTTTGGCATTTCAGAAAGTTTGCATCTCCAGCTCAACAATACACCTCTATCAATAACTCTTGGCTACTCCAATATGATTGAACATAAGCTTCCTTCTAGCACTACTTTGCCACTTCAAAGAACACTTCTCATAAGGTATTCAACATGATTTCCATCTAGCTGTCCTTTACTCCTTAAAGACACGAATACATCATTAGGGGAATTTTAAGGTCTAAAATGGGCCTCCTAAGAAAAATGTACAACCAAAATAAAATTGATAAGAACCAATAGGATTCAAGATGATGATGTCAACCATGGGGGATGATTCACCATTTTTGGAGTAAAAAGGTAAAAAGATAAAAAAATAAAAAAATAATAAAAATACTTTTTCAACTTATCTTCTTAAGGTTTTACTCAAATTTCGAGCGGGAGTACTTGTCGGATGAAAATTTTAATTACTCATCCAAGGAATACCTATGTTTCATACTTTCAATGTACCCTACTACACGAAAAATGAGAAATACATGAAAAAATGTGATTGCAATAATGTTTTTCATGTATTTCTCATTTTTGGTGTAGCAGGGTCGATCTAAGTGTGGAACATGAGTACTCCTTGGATGAGGAATCAAATTTTTCATCCAACGAGTGTTTCTGCTTGAAATTTGAGTAAACCCATAGGGAGATAAGTTGAAAATATGAGTTGAAACAAAAATAGTTTTTTCTTTTCTCCATCCAAAATTTGATGATGTAATCTAATATTATTTTATTATTTCCACTATTATTTTATAATTTCCTTAGGAGGAATATTTTAGACCTCAAAATTCCCCTAATGGTGGTCTTCATTGCTGCTCTCTAAAGATTTCCCACCTACAACTCACTGGACTAGGGCACACAACCAACCCTCTTGATTGCCCTTTTTTTCCTCCAAAAGTCAATCCTTAGGGCACTTTAATTCTACCCCCAAACTGTCACTATGCGACTCCAATAATGAAAATACTTAAGGCCTCCAAAAATTGGCCTTTTAACTATGATATGTTCACTCCTTGTTGGCAGTACTAGGGCATCCACAATACTATTTTCCTAAGCCCTTTAGGATAAATCTACCATACACCATGAACTAGAAATCATCACATATAAAAGCTTAGTCAAACATTCCTTTCATAGATGCTACTCCTACCCTGAAAGAGCTCAGTCTTGTGCACTAGAACACTAAGATTTTTTTTCCCTCTTTAGGGCTCCTGCAATTACTGCAGAGATCCCCTAACTTTGGCCACAATAGATCTCCTTATTCTCTGTAGTTACCTCATACACAAGCCTGCTAAGCATTGAGTCGTACCTTCAAGAGATGACACCTTGCTCAAACTCCTTGCTAGCCCTCTTAGCCCTCCAAAATAGGCCCCATGACCCTCCAAAAAAGTTGGTACAAGGCTCTTGACCCTCTTATCTCGAACATAGAAAACTCAACTAGAATCACAGAGGATATACCTCAACCCTTAACACATAACCATTTCAATTATCACTTCCAATAAATCCTTATCTTGACCTAACCAGACCTTGATCCTTCTTCACCCTTCCAACTTAGCTCTATTATCTTGACAAAAAAGATAATAGACCTTCATCCTTCTTCACCCTTCCAACTTAGCTCTTTAGGAAGTCTGCGACTCCTGGACCGATCTTTCACTTTTATGAGTGAGTGAATGAGCTAATATTTTTCCTCTATTTATAGAGTTCTAGGCGGGTGTCACTAGCCATCTATGATTTCCACATAACACCAAATATGGCCTAAACAATATGTTTAAACTTTATAAAATCATAGAAAAAAAATCCATTTCATCCAACCAATGTCACCTCATTGATTCCTTTGGTTCCCCGTATCCCCTTAATGGTCCCCCACATTCCCTCAATGACCAAACCACCAAAATATCCACTTGGTTTCACACCCATAAATTTGGGTGCAAAACCCATTGCTTGGGTACTTCACTCAGAAATACCATGTGGGTAAAAATTCTCCCAAACCTAGTACCCCAGGGTGTGGGAGTACCTCCCAAGCTACACAAAACAACACTTCAGGGAATGAAATCTTGGTTAATGGTGAGCAAGGCCTTTAGTCATGTGGAAGATTCAACCCCTAAACAATTACTTGATTGCCCCAATCTATGTGTATTTCCATTTATATATGTAATGTAAACCTACATGTATACATGTTCTTGATCACTCATCAAGTACGTGGCTCACACATCGACTTAAGCCCTCATCTTGTACGTGATCCACATGTATAACTCACACACAAGTCATTCAGCTGCAGGGAAAACATTCTTCATTGTTGTATGTTCACAAATGTAGGCAATCACATTCTTTGTTTATGAACATTTAAACACATAGGTATCACTTGACTTTTGTTCCAACGTAGGAAACTTCTAAAGGTTATATTAGCCTCTAATGAGAGGAGACTCTCAGATTCCTCAAATAAAACTCATAGAATCCACAGAGGTTACTCTTGGCCTACAAATAAAAATCATCTCCCTTATTTTTAATAATTTATTTAGTCCTTGAAGATGATACTCAACCTTCTAAATGGATGAATTCAGTTTGGAGAATGAATGAATTTCAGATCTCTCGTATAACTCGACACTGAAAGAAACTTGGCACAAAATTAAACTAAACTTGGTCTCCTTGGTACATAGCTGCTACAATTATCTTCAAAAATAAATAACCCATATAATTGGATTCAAGTTGTTCTAGAATTAAAAACCCTCAGGCTAATAGAAAAACCACCTATGATACCACTGTAATGTCCCGAACAAGAAAAAATTAAACAAATTCAGAACACTATAATATTTCATTTAATATTTTAATTAAATATTCGATATTTTGCTTCAGAAAATTATGCTGTAATTATCTTGTATAAAATTACTCAAATACATAATGAAATTATCGACGAAGTAAGAAACATAAAGTTGCAACTTCAAATGGGTAGTAAACACATGCAACAAACCTCAATGTTATTTATTACTATGAAATATGAAATTACATGCTAATACAAAATAGACGGAAAATGGCTAAGATGAAACCCTCAAATATACTGCAAATTGAATTTGACGTCTCCACTGAAACTGGAACTAATAGCACACTTGTGAATTCTGGATGAATTCACTAAGGGATGAGTTGAATTTTCATCCAATCTCACCGAATCAACCAAGGGTTTTTATCTTGGGGCTACTAAGCTGAGAACCTAGTTCTCGAAAACACACCATAAAGGCAATACAAAATCCAAGATGTCCCAAATGATCTCACCCCCCTCCTTTTAAAAGCTCGATAGATAGATCTCCAATCTTCTAGAAGTATTTTATTTTGATTATTTTAGTATTATTCTAGAAGCTACCCCTTGACTTCATCTAAGTGACTTTTAATTTAATTTAATTTTACTTAAGTCACTTTTGGCCTTTGTCATTTAATTAATCATTTTCCTTTTTTTTTTTTTTTAATTAAGTTACTAATTAAAGTCACTTTTAATTCGAGAAATTGGTAAATTGCTCACCATACTTTCTATTGTCATTGGAAGTCACTTGTCATCATCCCATGTTGTAGATCTCCGCATTCTAATTACAACGATCTATTGCACTAATGTGTTCCATCAAATATTCCTCTCAGAATGTCACCTTAAGAGTAAGCAATTAAGTTAGTCTCAATAATAACCCTGTTTTATGGGAATTATCAGAATGTAATAGAACTAAAGGCAATTTGTGCAGAACTGACCCTGATGATGGAATATGCCAAGGGAACGCCATTAGACCCCATAGAACTCCTCAAAACCCCTCTAATACCTGTGATGACATAATTTTGCTCCTTTGATCTAGCCATCTCGTACCCTAGAAATCCATCCTTACTGTACTATAGAGGGAACTGAAAATGGGGACATTACAAGTCCTCCCACCCCAAGATTGCTTGCCCTCACGTAATATCTATCTGTCCACACCAAAGGCATCTACATATTGATACTAGAATCCCATATTAACCATTTGGTCACATCATGCCTCCGTGCTAAGCAAACATGAACAAATCACCCGATACTTGGATCTTAAAAATAACCTCCAACCAATATTGCCATTAATAGATCTGATTGGATCTCAAGGACACCCTAGTCCTGGGACCTACAGGTTATTATACCACCTTTGATCCAGGCGGATATTGGTGGATACCCACCTATTCCACTTGGACCCCCACCGTTGTTTCTTTTCAATTTCCTTAATTATAGCACAACTCACTGTTTTTGGTAGTTTTTCGGGTCCTAAACTTCGAGAGCTGTTTTGAGGGACTAAAATATGTTTTTAGGGAAAACATAGAGACTAGAAAATCCCCACACCAATTTATCTGATTTCTTTTTGCCTCCTCTTTGAGATGTTCCAAATGAGGTATTATGATAGCCAAACAAAGATCGCATGCCAAAGTTACGACCCTCGGAAGCTATGTACCACCAATTTATCCAAACGAGGTCCATAGTTTTGGTGCTTCATCTCCTAGGGTTAGGTTTTTGGTGTTTAGGGTTTTCCATTGTTTCTCAATAATAAATAGGCATGTGAGCCTCATTGTAAAATAGTTCAAAGGCATGTAGCTGCCACATCTCTTCTCAGAGATAAGATACCATTGCCCAAGCTAGTCTATTTCCATTTCTATATGTAAGCATATTTCAGTCCATTGATATTAATGAAATGAAGTTTTATTTCTGGTGCATCTCTGTGTTTATGTGTATATCTATATTTTGTTATGTTCCTACATAAGTTCGGATCAGTGGTATCAGAGTGGTCTACTCTTTCACTATTTTTATTTGCATGTAACCAATGAAGTTAAGGTATAAGGAGTTAAGGCTCGAACTGGTTGAACCTTTGTAAGACTAGCCTCACAAACCCTGAAAATCTCCGATGGAAGAAAAAAAGAAAGAAGAGGGGTAGGAGATCTTTTCAAATATTTCTTGGGGAATACCTCGAGCGACAGAGGAATGCGATGATGGATAACTTTTCTCATATCCTTTGGCAGCTACCCATAGGCGATGCATCTTCATCCAGAAGCCACTCCTTTTAAGGTACAAGTTAACTTTGACATTCCCATATTTGAAGGACAGATAGATGCAAACACCATAGATAGATGGTTAAGCTTGTTGGAAGGATATTTTTCAGTTCATGACTTTTCCAATTGGGAAAATATTACTTTTGCACTCCTCAAATCCACCCCACAAGTCAAGGAGTGGTGGGAAACCTACTATGAACAAAAGGACAAAGGGAACCCTCACTATTTTTATTCACATCCACTTGGAATTGTTTCCAAGACACCATCAAGGAACAATATTACCGTGTGGGGAGCTATGAAGATAAATACATAAAGTGGACCATGCTGAGGCAGGGAAGGGACCAAGATATGTCAGAGTTCACAACGTTTTCCATACCCTTCACACGAAGCTAGGTATCAAGGATTCTGAGCTTCATTTGGTACTCAAGTATTGCGACTGTCTACAAAGTACATACAGGATGAGATGGAGTTCCTGTATATCTCCTCGCTTAGTGCATCCTATCAATACACTGTTAAGATCGAGAAATTTTTTAAACAGAAGTGAAACTTTGGATCTGTGAATCTGAAGCAAGGGAAAGGCACACCCAAACCACAAAACAAAGGACAAAGCCAAGGCAGGGTGACCCAGGACAACCTATCGAAGCCGTAAGAAAAGAACAACACCATGAAGAAAAGGAAGGACACAGGGAAATGGCGTGTGTTCCATAAGAGCCCGACTCACAATACAAGTGAGTGTTGAGCCAAGTAGTCACTGGTGGCCAAGATGAAGGCTTCCAAATTAGATGCATGTTCTGACTCTGAGTGGGAAATTGACAAGGGGAATGACAAAGGGAAGTAGAGTATTGATGTAGATCCTGGTGACACCATTGCCACCACTAAGAGCTAGAAGGATGAGCATGAAGATCCATAGGAGGGGGAGCAACTCTTCCACTGACAGATGTGGGTGAAGGGTTCTCCACTGCAGTTCATTCTCGACAGTGGGTGCCAAAAGAACCTCATTTCAGCAGAGGTCATGAAGTAGTTGGGCATACTAACCACACTGTTATCCTCCACAATATCCAAAGGCTTAAAAGGGAGATCGAAGGAGGTAACCTCAAACAAATTAGGGTTCAATAGCTTGTCCTGCTAAACTAGAGAGGGATCTCTCTATGAATTCACAGCCAATGATGAACAGAATGGAAAAATATGTTAGGCTAGATATGTTAGGCCCATGTATGATTTTGATGCTGGATAACGGATGAAAACCAGGTAGCTAGGTCAAAGTATCAAAGGGTTACATCAACGAAGATATAGAGGAGCAAGGTAGAAATGCTATTGTGATGGATTTAGGGTTTGTGGATGTAGTGTAGTGTTTGAAATAAGAATAAGGTCTTAATGAGAATATGCATAATGAATTCATTAGTTACAAAGAAAAATGACACAAAATGACTTTCCCATCAAAACAGAGCTTACATGAAAAGAATTATGCTTATAATCTTTAAGGAAATTCATTGAAGAAATAATATATGGAAATGAAAGATGTATATCATTCATAAAAAACTATAACAGAGAAAATACATCATCAAAAACTTGCTGCACATGAATTCCTAGATAATCGCTGCAAACTGCTCCTTTGATTTCCTGAATAAAGAGTTGAAATACAAGCTATAAGTGTTCTCACCTTTGATGTCCAACATATTCTATGAATGAAAAATAGATACATATACAATAAAAACCATATTCCCCTCTCTCAGGGTTGAATCCTTTAGTTTAGGAACTAATTTCATGAGGTGCTCAAACAAAACCCTAATGTCTAGGGAGGTTAAAACAAATCCTCCATTTAAACTTTGACTGAACTACCCTCATAAATGAGGCCTAAACTTACATAAAAACAACTTAACAAGCATATTTACCCTTAATTAATAAGGGTAGTTCAGTTTAGGAACTAATTTCATGAGGTGTTCAAACAAAACCCTAATGTCTAGGGAGGTTAAAACAAATCCTCCATTTAAACTTTGACTGAACTACCCTCATAAATGAGGCCTAAACTTACATAAAAACAACTTAACAAGCATATTTACCCTTAATTACATCAAAATTAGATCAGAGCTAAGGAATTACATCATAAAAACTCGAATCCAACTAATAAAATTGAGAAAAAGTAGCTTCAGGAAAAAGCGCAATGTGTTAAGAGAAAGCACAAAAAATTTGGGAGAATTGACTTTTGGAGGCCTTGCCGAGGTCGAAATCAGGAGTTTGATGGCTCATTGTAAAGCTGTGGATGTTTGATACATGATGGAATCTTCAAGAGATGAAAAAGGTTGCTTCTAACCCTGCGAAAATTCATTCTCTCAAAGGTACTCCCAAAAGCGTATTGTGCTCTTCAAAAAGAGGGCAGAGAGGTGTTTTTTGAGTAGTTTTAAGCCCTTTATACCTACCCAAACTTGTTGAAGGTCTACTCCCAATGGCTATAAGTGATGTAAAAGTCATGCCAAATCTTAGTATGCAAACAAAATTTCATTTGGAGTTCCCCATAAAAAGCACAACGTGGGGTACACTGTGTTTTTGACCTAGTGACTGTCTCAAAAATTGCTAAAAATTCCGGCCTTTCTTACAAAAATAGGGCTCAAAGATGGAGGAATATGTGTCTAACCATAATTTTTTTTTTTTTTTTTTTAAATAGAGAGGTTTTTTTTCTTTGGTATCTTATGAACAACACCCTCCTCCATTTTTCAAAACTACTTTCTCATTTGTTGAGAATCCAAGTTTTAAGTTCATCGCTAAAAATTGCAATAGCACAACGTGTTCATTACAAAAACGCAACGAAATGTTTGGAGAGTGATTTGGAGACCTTCCTAGAGGATTTTTGGGCTGAAAGTAGTATTTTTGGAAATATAGGGATGTATGCCACACAATAGAGTCATCAAATACTGTAAACAACTGCTCCAAGACACCTAAAAATTCAATTTCCCAAGACTACTCCAGAAGCGCAACAACTCTCTTGTAGCAATTATATTTTTGGAATTGATCTGAAATAATAATACCTGTGCATAAAATGAAGGAGGTTTTTGTTCCTTGGCCTATAATTGACAAAATTTTGTTTCACTTTTGTAAAATTCATCCGCATTTGGTCATAAACATATTTTGAAGCAAAATTGTCCCTATGTGCAGCAAATGATTTTTCAATGTCCCTTTGACCTAGTGGAGACGATGGCTCACTCTCTTGCTCTTTCTTCCTCTTGAGACCTCTTAAACATTTCCCCCATTATGGTTCCTTTGCTCAGTAGTCTCATAATCCATAGAAAACCCTAGCTCAATGGGAAGGGAAAGTAAGGTTTGGTGTAGGGAAAAACAAGGGATTTGGGCAGTTTCTGAAATTGAGGGAGATGAAGGGGGTTTTAGGGTCTATAAATTCTTGGGAAAATTATGGGGGTTAGGGATAGATGTTATGAAGTGAGGGGAAGTGGAATATTTGGATTTGAGTGATGGGAAGGGATGCAAAGCTAGGAAACACGGTCCTAGTCTAAAAATGCATAGTAGGGGCTAGGGTTTGTGAGGAAAAGTGATGAAATGAGGAATTTGATGAGTGAAAGTATGAGAGATGGTGTATGAAGAGTGTAGGAGCGTGTTTGAGCTCTTTGATAATGAAATGAGTGAGAGAAATAAATTGTGATGGTCTTTTATAGCTAGTGGAAGTCAATTTCTTCAGAGTGGTAGGGTAGCTCACCATATGTTTTTCACTTTTACTTTGAAAACTATGTAGCTTTGGCATATTCATTACAGATTTGAAACATTAGAAATTATTACATGATATTTGAAATAAATTACACTTTGAAACAATTTTTTTAAGAAAATTCCCTGTCACTACTCCTTCATTTGTCAGATTTAGGAATGAAATGGAAAATTATGATGACTTTGACCCTAATGACCTAATGGTGACACTGAGATGAATGAGGACCATGATGGTATGACTGAGATAACGATGGTGACCTTTTAATAATGGCACATCCAACTGAGTGATGACAATGATCGGAACATGGAAATTTTAAAAGGAGTAGTAATGGACCTAGAGACACTAGCCAATGACCAAATTTTTATTTTGAAAACCTAATGAAATGATAAAAATTTGACTTGAGACCCTAAACAAACCTTGTAAGAGAATATTTGATCATTGGTGGCTAGAAGGACTGACAGACACTAAGATTGGATCCAGCTGGGGATGGAAAATCCTTTAGGAGGTGTCAAGAACAACATAGACCAAGTAGCCTTATCCATTGGGCATGGAGTCAAAAATAAAAGACCAAACTCAATACTAAAATTTGACTGACAAACTGAACTAACTTTATTAAAAAAAACATACTACCTAAAATTACTTATGGAAACAGACCATCAGGATCTTAGGGCCTTCACTTCGAGCTTCAAATCTTGATAATAACTGCCCACCTTCTAAAGATATCTATATATCTATATATCTATTATATATATATATATATATATAATATATATATATATATATATATATCCATACATATACATACATATACAATCATGTTTAATGATCCCTCCAGTGTAACCAATCTAGCAAATGGCTACTTACTTGAATCCTGCTCATACTTTCCTTGAGTAGGCAGAAAAAACAAAAGCTAGGCAACTGTGAGTATCCACTAATGATGTGCTCATGATCCATAAATCTAATAAAACTCATCTCCTTTGATGAATGCAACAACATGACAAAAGGATCCTGAAACTCGTGAATGACTACCTTTTCTTGATGATCAACAACGAGACAAGAATATTCTTCCTTTTTAGACATTGGTTGTTTTATAAAATGAATTTTGTCATTCTCAATTGAAACAGATGTAGATTGCAAATTTTTGGATGAACTTTGTAATGAGACTCTTGCTGAACAAGACAATGAAGACAACTGCCTAATCAAATTCATGTCATCTTTGTTTTGAAGCTCAAAGTTAATTAATGGAGAAGGAATTTGACTACATATATCATCCACAACATCATGTATTGGATCAAGGAGAACTTGAGAGGATTGCTTCAATTTGTCATACATTGGTTCCAATGAGACTACATGATTTTCTATAAGCTTTTCATTCTTTGCTTTAGAGATATTATCAAAATTTTTCTTCAAAAACCGAAATGAATCAAAACTTTATGGTACAAAATTATACTGCATCATTTCATAATATGTTTAAGATTATGAGGTTTCATGTGTGATTTGAAACTCAATGTGACTTAGTGGCTGTGATTCTAGCGTGAAAGAAGCTTCCATATCAGAAGTGACGACCTCAACCAATTCATGAGAAGGCTACCCATTTATGCTGTTGACAATTCACTTACTTGTTTTCTTACAAGTTTCTCTTATTTTTTCAAATGAGGAGAAACATAAGGGTAAAGAGTCGAGATTAGGCAGTTCATTGTCTTTTACATGCTCAATATTAAAACTGACGGACTAATGATTTCTTATCTTAGGAAAGTTTTATCTCAGTAATTAAAATGAAGTAAAACATAAAGGAAAAGACCTTTCACCTGCTTTGAAATTTTCTGGACTCTCTTCATTGCTATCATGATTAATATGCATAGTCTGAGTGCTACTTTTGAGTTACTGTAACTAAACTTCTTCCTTCCAAAAACATGCTGCTGATTGCCTTGAAGAGTCAGCCTCTATTTCAACAACATAATCATCATCATACTGATCATACTTGGGTAACTCATCAATATAAGGTATGACATCAAGCGTACACATTAGATCAGAAGATTGATCCTCCATGGATTGATTTACAAATCCATTTCCACGACTATCCATAAATGAATACATAAAACAATCATTTTCTGATATTCGGTAACTGGAATGAGTAGGATAATGGTTAGGGTCAACAAGCTATTCTTCTTCTGCAATAAGTGGGGCATGGTGTTTCTGAACCACAAATTCATCTCTCATGATGACCTTTTCCATAATTTCTTCCATTGTGCTTACCAAAATGTCGAGCTTCACTTCTGAAGATGTCAAGTGTTCCTTCCCTATGTTCTCCCTCTCTGCTTCCTTCAATTTTGTCCTTTTGACCACCAAAGTAACTTCCACAACTATTTCACTGTCCTACATTTATTCGAGTGTTTTAGTGTTCCTTTCTCTCAATTGAAACTTATTCTCTGGATCAAAGGCATCCGGTTAGTGTAAGAGAGCTAAACCGAGAGGCGGTTTTATATCAGCAGGCATTGAATGGTATACTTGATTGAGTCTAGCTGAAAAGTATTGCATTGTTTCTCTTGATTGTCTTTCCAAATGATTATATTCTTCTAAAATCAGAAAAGGATTTCTCTTGATCACCCATATATCAAGGAAGACTTTCACAAAATGATGAAAATTGAAAATGCTTGCAGCTAGCAAGTTTTTGAACCATTTCTTGGCTTCACCTTGCAACGATAAAGAAAAAATCTTGATACTAAAATCATCTTCTTCAATCTCAAAAAGGTCGAGAAAAAATTCAAAACTCTAAATGTGTTTTTCAGCAAAGATGTCACCATATTCTCCATCAAACCTAGGAAGATATTTGTAATAATTTTAAGGGAAATCATGGAGTATAGGAGGTAAGATGCGTGGCTTGTATCTATCGAGAAGTTTACAAGGTGTAGGAGTATGTACAAAAATTGTAGGATTAATCTTGATGTATTGAGGCTCGTCAAGTTGAAGATGATCAACATAAGCTTCAAAAGAAGGGTCTTGATCAAAACCAAAATTTGTATTCACAATATTCAAAGGAAAGGAATCAAATGCGGGTCTGGGATCTTTTCTCAAATACAATATACTCTGGAAAACCTTCTCGACATTCTCAGGAAAAGAGAATAAATAATTTACAATAAAGAACATGAAGTCTTGGATGAAAGTCCAACTTGAATACATAATCTTCCCATATTGTCCTTTCATTTTCTTGTTGGTAAGGTTCATCCTCTAGTGGAGTCTTCGAATTAAATTTGAAACTGATTTGGAGTCACCAAGTGAATGATTTCATCCTTCCTGTGTCTGACTGCAATCCACCATCAACAAATCAGATTTGATCCTTGTCATTCTTTCCCAAGGAAAATATGATCTTACTTTCTCGGCAGCGACGCCAAAATGTTATCCTCCACAATATCCCAAGGATGAGAAGGGAGGTTGAAGGAGGTAACCTCAAACCACTTAGGGTTCAACGACTAGCCCTGCTAAACAAGAGAGGGATATCTCTATGATTTGACAGCCAATGATGATGGAATGGAAAAATGTGTCTGGTTTCGGTAGGGTTTTGAGTTTTAGGGTTTGGTACTGGATAAGGGATGAAAACTAGGTAGCTAGGTCAAAGTATGAAAGGGTTACAACAACAAAGATATAGAGGAGCAATGTAACAATTCTTTTGTGATGGATTTAGGGTTTGGAGGTGTAGTGTAGTGTTTGAAAGAATAATAAGGTCTTAATGAACATGTGCACCATGAATTCATTAGTTAGGGAGAAAAATTACACAAAATGACTTTCCCATCAAAACAAAGCTTACATGAAAATAATTATGCTTATAACCTTCAAGGCAAATCACCGAAGAAATAAGATATGGAAAATAAAGATGTATATCATTCATAAAAAACTATAATAGAGAAAATACATCATCACAAACCCACTGCGCATGAATTCCTAGATAATAGCTGCAAACTGCGCCTTTGATTTCCTGAATAAAGAGTTGAATACAAGCTACAAGTGTTCTCACCTTTGATGTCCAACTTATTCTATGACTGAAAAATAGATACATGTAGACTAAAATCCATCTTCCCCTCTCTCAGGGTCGATTCTTTTAGTTTAGGGACTAATTTCATGAGGTGTTCAAACAAAACCCTAATGTCTAGGGAGGTTAAAACAAATCCTCCATTTAAACTTTGATTGAATTGCCCTCATAAATGAGGCCTAAAATTACATAAAAACAACTTAGCAAGCCTATGTACCATTAATTACATCAAAATTAGATCTAAGTTAAGAAATTACATTATAAAAAAACGAATATAACTCATAAAATTGAGAAAAAGTAGCTTCAGGCAAAAGTGCAACGAAATCAGGCAGTGTCAGGAGAAAGCGCAACGAAATTGGGAGAATTGACTTTTGGAGGCCTTCCCAAGGTTCAGATCAGGAGTTGGATGGATCATTGTAAAGATGTATATGTCTTCTACATGATGGAATATTCAAGAGATGAAAATTTTTGCTTCTATTCCTACAAAACTTCATTCTCCCAAAGGTACTCCCAAAAGGGAATCACACTCTTCAAAAAGAGGGTAGAGAGGTGTTTTGTGAGTAGTTTTCAGCCCTTTCCACCAACCAAAACTTGTTGAAGGTCTGCTCCCAAAGGCTATAATTTATGTGAAAGTCATGAATAATCTGAATATGCAAACAAAATTTCATATGGAGTTCCCCACCAAAAGCGCAGTGTGGGGCATGTTGCGTTTTAGACCTAGAGACTGTCTCTCAAAAATTGCGAAAACTTTGGGCTTTCTTACACAAATAGGGCTCAAAGATGGAGTATATTATATATATATAACCATAACATTGTTTACAAAACCGAGAGAAATTTTTGTTCTTTGGTATCTTATTAACAGAAACCTCCTCCATTTCTCAAAACTAATCTCCCATTTGTTTAGAATCCAACTTTTACATTTATCGCTAAAAATTGAAAAAGCGCACCGTGCTCATAGAAAAAATACAACGAAAAGTTTGGAGAGTCATTTGGAGGCCTACCCAAAGGATTTTTGGGCTTCAAGTGGTATTTTTGGAAATCCAGGGATGTCTGCTACACAATAGAGTCATCAAACACTTCAAACAACTACTCCAAGACACCTAACAATTCAATTTCCCAAGACTACTCCATAAGTGCAACAACTCTCTTGTAGCAATTGTATTTTGGGAATTTATCCCCAATAATAATACCTGTGCATAAAATGAAGGAGATTTTGATTCCTTAGCCTATCATTGAAAAAAATATCTTTCCCTTTCGTAAAATTCATCTGCATTTGGTGAGAAACATATTTTGAATAAAACTGTCCCTATGTGCTACAAATGATTTTTCAATGTCCCTTTGACCTAGTGGAGGAGTGGCTCACTCTCTTGCTCTTTATTCCTCTTGGGACCTCTTATCATTGGCCCCCTTTATACTTCCTTTTCTTATTAGTCTCATAATCCATAGCAAACCCTAGCTCAATGGGAAAGGAAATTAGGGTTTGGTGTAGGGAAAAATAGGGGATTTTGGCAGTTTCTAAAATTGTGGGAGATGAAGGGGTTTTAGGGTCTCTAAATTACTGGAAAAAAAATGGAAGGTAGGGATAGGTGTTATGAAGTGAGGGACTATGGAATTTTTGTATTTGAGTGATGGAAAGGGATGCAAAACTAGGAAACACAATCCTAGTCTAAAAATGCATAGTAGGGACTAGGGTTTGTGAGGAAAAGTGATGAGATGAGGAATTTGATGAGGGAAAGTGTGGGAGATGGTGTATGAAGGGTGTAGGAGCATGTATGAGATATTTTCTAATGAAATTAGTGAGAGAAATAAATTTTGATGGTCTTTTATAGCTAGTGGAAGTCAATATCTTCATAGTGGTAGGGTGGCCCACCATATGTTTTTCACTTTTGCTTTGAAAACTATGTAGATTTCACATATTCAATGCAATTTTGGAACACTAGAACTTATTAAATAGTATTTGAGATAAATTAAAATTTGAAACAAAAGATTTTTAAGAAAATTCCCTATCACTACTCCCTCATTTGTTGAATTTATGAATGAAATGACAAATTATGATGACTTTGACCCTAATGACCTAATGGTGACACTGATCTGAATGAGGATGATAAATGTTTGATTGAGATGATGATGATGACCTTTTAGTGATGGCACATCCAACTGAATGATGAAAATGACTGGAACATGGAAATTTTGGAAGGAGTAATAATAGACCTAGACACACTAGCCAACGACCAATTTTTTATTTTCAAAACCTAATGAAATGATAAAAATTTGACTTGAGACCTTAACACAAACCTTGTAAGAGCATATGTGATCACTGGTGACTAGCAAGACTGAGAGACACTAATATTGGCTCCATATGGGGATGGAAAATCCTTTAGGATGTGTCAAGAACACCGTAGGCCAAGTAGCCTTATCCATTGGGCATGGAGTCAAAAACAATAGACCAAACTCAATACTCAAAGTTGACTGACAAATTGAACTAAATTTACTAAAAACAACATACTGATTGAACTTACTTATGGAAACAGACCATCAGTATCTTAGGGCCTTCACTCTGGGGTTCAAATCCTGATGATAACCGCCCACCTACAGAAGATATATATATACAATCATGTGTAATGATCCCTCCAGTGTAACCAATCCAGTAAATGGCTACTTACTTGAATACTGCTCACACTTTCCTTAAGAAGGCAGAAAAAACAAAAGCCAAGCAACTCTAAGTATCCATTGAAGATGTTCTCATGATCCATAAATATAATAAAACTCATCTCCCTTGATGGTTGCAACAACTTGACAAAAGGATATTGAAACTCGTGAATGGCTACCTTTTCTTGATGATCAACAATGAGACAAGAATCTTCTTCCTTTTTAGACATTGGTTGTTTTACAAAATGAATTTTTTCATTCTCAAGCAAAACAGATGTAGATTGCAAATTTTTGGATGAAATTTCTAATGGGACTCCTGTTGAACAAGACAATGAAGTCAACTGCCTGATCAAATTAGTGTCATATTTGTTTTGAAGCTCATTATTAACTAATGGAGGACTTTGACTACAGATATCATCCAAAACATCAGCTATTGGATCAAGGAGAACTTGAGAGGACTGCTTCAACTTGTCATACATAGGTTCCAATGGGACTACATGATTTTCTATAAGCTTGTCATTCTTCACTTCAGAGATATTATCAAAATGTTTCTTCAAAAACTGAAATGAATCAAAAATTAATGATACAAAATCATCCTGCATCATTTCATAATATGTTTAAGATTTTGAAATTTCATTTGTGATTTGAAACTCAATGTGAACCAATGAATGCGATTCTAGAGCGAAAGAAGCTTCCGTATCACAAGTGACATCCTCAACCAATTCATGAGAAGGCTTCCCATTTATGCTGTTGAAAATTTTCTTACTTGGTTGCTTATAGGTTTCTATTATTTTTTCAAATGAGGAGAAACATAAGGGTAAAGAGTCAAGATTAGGCAGTTCATTGTATTCTACATGCTCAATATCAAAACTGAAGGACTGCTGATTTCTAATCTTAGGAAAGTTTTCTCTCAGTAATTGAAATGAAGTAAAACATAAAGGCAAAGACCGTTCACTTGCTTTGCAATTTTCTAGATTCTCTTCATTTCTGTCATGATTGATATGCATAGGCTGAGCGTTATATTTGAGTTATTGTAACTGAAATTCTTCCTCCCAAAAACATGCCGCTAATTTCCTTGAAGAGTCAACCTCTATTTCAACAACATAATCATCATCATACTAATCATACTTGGGTAAATCATCGATATAAAGTATGACATCAAGCATACACATTATATCAGCATATTGATCCTCCACGAATTGATTTATAAATCCATTTTCACGACTATCCATAAATGAATACATAAAACTATCATTTTCTGATCTTTGGTAACTGGAATGAGTAGGATAATGGTTAGGGTCAACAACCTCTTCTTCTTCTACAATAAGTGGGACATGGTGTTTCTAAATAGAAAATTCATCTCTAATGATGATCTTTTCCATCATTTCTTCCATTGTGCTTACCAAAATGTTGAGCTTCACTTCTGAAGATGTCATTTGTTCCTTCCCTATGTTCTCCCTCTCTACTTCCTTCAATTTTTACCTTTTGACCAACAAATTAGCTTCCACAACTATTGCATTGTTGTGCATTTGTTTGAGTGTCGTAGTGTCCCTTTCTCTCAATTGAAACTCCATCTCCAAATCAAAGGCATCTGGGTAGTGTACGAGAGCTAAATCGGGAGGTGGTTTTATATCAATGGGCATTGAATCGTATACTTGATTTCATCTAGCTAAAAAGTGTTGCATTGTTTCTCTTGATTGTCTTTCCAAATGATTATATTCTTATAAAATCAGAAAAGAATTTCTCTTGATCACCCATTGATGGGCCTCTAAATTAGACATAAATTAAGGCCCATGCCTCTAATTTAAAACATAAATTAAGGCCTATGACCATCCTTCAGAACATTAAACCTCTCTTTTTGCATTAGATAATTTATTTTTAACTTTAATATATTCATTAGGAAGGTTTATGAATAAGTGAATATTTGTGCCTAATATTATTTATTTTTTGTGGAATATTATGAGAATATGGGGTAGATTATGAAGAGTTGGAGGAGGAGATAATTTAAGGACTTGTTCCATACTACTAGAGGACCAATAATAAATAATAAGTCAAAAAGATATTATGGAATTATGGCACAAATTGTGGAACTCCAATGATTGAGAAAATCTAGGAATGTGTTCCACCATTCAAGGGGACTAGATCCACTAATCAAGGGATTTTGGTGGGGAAATATTCCTCCATTCATGGGGAATGATTCCTAATCATTTTGTATAAGTACCAAGTCAAATTTGCCTCTAGGGGAAGTTTTTCATTAGTGCGATTCTGGAGAGAGCTTGTATTTTTGCAGCTCCATTGTATTTTCTTGTAGGGATGTAATTCTATTGATGAAAATAATGAAGATTGGTGTCATGTTCAGATTCTAAATCTTGTTCTCCTTTATAGGTCTCCGAGTTTCCTTGGGCTTGGCCATCCTAGGAGCCTCAGAGCCCTTTTGCATCATTTTGTTTCCTTCTTTTCATTGCTTATTCACATGCATCTCTTGTTTTTATTTCTTTCTATTTTTGCATTTAGAATTAATGATTTCTTGTTGTAGGATTGAGTTAAATGGTTGATGTAAGTTCTTTTGCAGGATCACATGCATTATTTCATCCTTGGAAAATATTTGGAAGTTCATAATAATCGTTGAGTTTCTTGGATTAGTCTTCTTATTCCCAAATCTAGATTGTTGGATCTCTCGAATTTATATTTTCTTTAATTATTGTAATAATTAGATCACTGTATTATTTTTAGACTAAGAGATGAGTGTCAGTATAGATGTGTATCAGAGCTTGAGAATAGGGATTTAATGGTTGAGTGATAAAACTAGAGATTGAGTTGTCAATGCAGTTAGTATAAGATTTGATTCATAAAAGAGGAAAGAATGTAATGACAGAGAGATTATCGAGAATAGAGTGAGTAAGCGAGAGGTACAACAGAGATAGGGTTTGAGATTGAAACAAAGGTCATACAAACACTTGTAATCGAGCCGAGAGGGCCAAGACTCTGTAATTTCCATTTTGTTGAATAATTGATTGAAGTGTGGTGTGGATGCATTTTTCTGGTGCAGAAATTCTCTTATGACCGTGTATTGGTGTTCTGGACCCTAATCAAGTATTTTTCTCTGTTCATACATTTTATTTATAAATCACAGTCAATTAGTGTTAAGCGTTAATACTGATTTTAAGCGCTAAACCTTTCCTTAAGTGCCTTTATTAAAATTATGAACTAAGCACGTGGGTGGTATTGATAAGTGGGAAGCGGTATCTTGCGTGCCCTAATGGCTGTAAACGATATTCCTAAAATTCATGCGATTAACCTTAGCAGGTGACACGTAGCATGGGAAAAATACTTTTATCACACACTCTCAACCTGATATCGTTTGTGCAAGATTTCACGCGAGATTGCGCAACAATCGTTCGATTGGATGGGTCACATTGACAATGGAAATTGTCCGGGTTAGTTGGTGAGCAGACGATGCGATATACGTTGGATCTGGAGAAGTGAGATCAACGTCACGGATTGAAGCGCTTGATAAAAGGAAGTCAACAAGGGACCGACAATGATTGGTCGATAAGTGGGACCCTCAGGGTCAAAATCCACGTACATAATCTGTTTGTGCACAGCTGATTGGTTACAAATTTAGCTCGTAGTTGAATTACATACTGCCACCTTATTTTTGTCAATACAAAAAGACAAAGAAAACAAACTTATTTTATTCATTTACATGCACAGTAGTAGAAGGTTTGATGGTTTGCATCTGCATGCTTAGGATAATAGGACTGCATACGTGTTAACTTAGCATTCTTTTGAAGCAAAGCCTCTTAGGAGATAATTAGAAAATGGTGTGTTTTAGCAATTGATTTCATTCTCTTTCGTTGTACTTTCTTTCTTGCAATAGGTTAAGGTTCCATTTCAAGCATTTCATTTTATGCAATTAGTTTAGGATTTGACTTCAGCACATGCACTCCATTACATCATGACAGCAAAGGAAGGACACATTGTATGATGCACACATAGTGCCGACACCTCTTAAGTTTGTATGAACCCCGGGTTGATAATTAAAGTTGGTAATCTTGGGAGTTGCAGCATTCTTGTTGCAATATTGAGGCCCATCACTTTTTGGCACCGTTGCCGGGGAGGTGTCAAAGTATGCATTGTTTTTTTCCCTAGTTGATTCATTTATTTTTTGCAAAAAAACAAAAATATTTTCATTAGGCATATTTAATTTCAAAAGTAGAAAATTTCATTTCATTATACTTCTCATTCAATCATAAAAACAAAAATATCTCCAACACCAACCCATCCCCCCACCCTTTGATCACGTGGTGCAGTAAGAGCCACATCACCATTCACTTTTGCAGGTAGAAGAAGAAGATGGCAAAGAATGTAGAAGAAATGGATAGAGATGATGATAATGAGGAAGATCCTCTTGGATTTCCCATTCAAGATACTGATGGAAGTGTGCATATGAAGAACATCCCTCCATATTTTCTTCCAAAATTTCATGGTCTAAGGTTAGAGGATCCAGAAACCTTTTTCTTTGAATTTGAGATTGTTTGTAGATCTTATGGTTGCTTATTAAAAACTCAAAAATTGAGTTTGTTTCTGAAAACATTGAAGGATAGAGCTCTTAAATGGTTCATGAGTTTAGGGACTAATTCAATAAGATCATGGAATGATATGCAAAAGATATTTCTAGAAAAATATAAATATCATGATCTTAAAGAAGAAATATTTAGAATAAATCAAAGAGAAGATGAGAGCCTTGAGAATCTAATAGAGAGGTCCATGTACAATGTTAAGAGGGGAAAAATACATCGTTTAGGATCCAACACACTAAAAACCCTCTTACTTAGAAAAATTAGGGATGAGTGGATTGATCTCCTTAATCTCATGAGTTTTAATGATGTATATCAATTATCATTTGAGGGAATTTGTGAAACATGCAAACACATATCAAGAGGAAAAGCAAGAGTAGGTAAATCAACATCAAGATTGGTAAGTCAAGCTAAACTTGGAAAGTTGTTTGATAATTTTAAAATAGAAATTCTTAGCAATCTAACAAAACAAGTAGAAATGTTAAGAATGCAAGATGAAGGAAAATAAAATTCTGATATCTGTGTTGCAGAATCACATGATGTTAAATTTTGCTCCTCATTACCAAGGTTGAAGGAAGTTCACCAAGAGGAAAATGGAGCAAGTCAATTGCCAGTGCAACAATGTTACGTAGCTCAAAGAGGACCGTGGAAAACTATTCAACTTGATATGATGCGAGAGCCTAATTCACAATTTCAAGCTTATGCACATCCACCTCAAAGTAATTGGAACACACCCTTTCCTTGGCAACATTGGCCATCTCAACCCCAAAACCAATCTTGGCAACAATGTTGGCAAGGAACTTATGGGAGCCATCCACAATATCCTCAGTATTTTCCTCAATATCCTCCATACCAAACTTCATGTTATCCTTACCATTCACCTCCACCACAACCACAACCCCATCCACATCCATCTCAAATATACACTCCGACTCAACTACCTATACCACCATTTCCAAACCCGAACATTGAAGTAGCTCAACCCACTTACAATGTTGAGGTACAAAACTTCCAAACATCTCCTCTTTAGCTCAATGGTATTCACCATAGCTCAGGAAGAGTATTGCAAAAAAGAGATTCTCTTGATATCATTGAAGGACTACATCCAGAAGAAGAAGATTCGAAAGAGAATATCAAAGAATCATGGGTTGCACTTGATGAAGAGAAGACATCAAAATCAGAGATTGAGAAAGCTCCCTCATGGTTACCATCAAATCCTCCATGTATTCAAGAGAAAAATCAACAAAGAGAGGAAGATTTGAAGGTCATGGTGGAAGAAGACATGGAGAATGATCCAAAACAACAAAAGGACCAGGGCCATCGCAACTACATTGAAATATGGTTCTAGACAATCACGAAGTTGCAGCATCACTCTCTTCCTCAACTATTCTTGATCCTTCCAAAGTCAAATCATGTGGTCTCTGAAATCCATGTACATGTCAAAGCATACATTTCAAGCCTACACATCATTGTGTCTGTCATCTTGATGTACACATGGCTCCATTAGAGGTATTCTTATACTTGAAAGTCATTTTGTTTTTCAAGTAGGGTAGGGTAGAAAAAAAAATGAAAAAATAAAAATCTCGGGTGAAAACCTCCATGGAGATGCCTCAGATTGGCTCATTGATTGAAAACCTCCATGAGGCAGTCAATGGGTTTAAAATAAAAAAGAGGAAAAAAGAAAAGATCCTAGGTGAAAACCTCTTTTGAGGTACCCAAGCAGACCTACTAGTTAAAAACCTCCTTGAGGCAGCTAGTAGGCCTAGAAGAAAAAAAGGAAAAAATAAAAAATATTTGCTTCATATATCTCCCTGATGAGTGCATGTACTCTCCAACATCTGCAAGCAACAAGAACAAGTTGGTACGAAAAGGAAAATTGGTCAAGTCTAGTCAAAAGAAGTCAAATTTTGACTTTATCCTACTTCGCTTAAATGATCCAAAAAGGCCAAGGCCATGACAATCCATCACCCTCATCTATTTTTACCATCCACCCATCATTCTTGAGCTTCTACCACTCATTTTCCTTGTTATCCTAAAAAACTACAAGATGCTCTATTTTACTACAGGATACAAAAATACATAGAGCAGAAAATTATTTTTGCCATAACTTGAAAACCATGCATCCATTTGTGAATTTGTTTCATGGGGAGATGCATATGGATGATGGTAATATGCTCAAGAAATTTCAACAAATTCCAGTGTACGGTTTCCAAGGAATTGGCCTCCATCACCTTCAGCCATTTTTGCATTTTCTCAATATCCGTGCATCCATTTAAAAATCTGTTTCATGGGGAGATGCATATGGATGATGATAACATGCCCAAGAAATTTCAACAAATTCCAGTGCACGGTTTCCAAGACATTGACCTCCATCACCTTCAACTATTTTTTTCCTTGAGATCCGTGCATCCATTGACCAAAATGTTTCTATGGGGAGGTGCATAATTATGATGGCAACATGCTCAAAAAGTTTCATCTCAATCCGGTCTACCGTTTGGGAGATATGGACAAAACAAGTCATTGTCTTGTAAACCTACAGGATACAGAACACCACCTACAGGATTGGCAGTGAGCAGTTTTCAGGAGATTGAGAGGTCAAAGAAGATCCTCTAGAGCTTAGCAACAACATCAGGATCATCAACATCACCATCCAACACCTGCACATCAACATCAACTCAGCAGCAGCAGCATGCATGTCTCTCCAACAACCATCAGGTAGGTACAGGTATGCAATATTCTTGACCTCTTCTTTGAGCATATTATATGTAGAAATTTGTTGTCAATGCATGAGAGATGAGGTTTTATAAGCTAAGGATTGGTTAGCAGTCTCAACCGCCTTCAGTTAGTTGCAACTCACTCCTTCACTCATGCAAGGTTGAAAAGTTAAATTATGAAGGGTGATGATTTCAAAGAATGAGGAAAACAATTAAAAGAAGAAACTTTTGCAAAGGCCAAGATCACCACATCACTCCACGCTCTCCATCCACTTCATATTCACTATATATTAATCATTCATCCATCCCATTTCATTCTTGAAAAAAAAAGGAAAAAAAGGAGAGCGTCCTCTCCATTTTCATGAAATTTCCATTTGTAGGTCGGCAAGGAGGACGGTTAAAGAGAAAAGGAGGATCACAAAGAGACCCTGCCACTCACATTTTTATTTTACCACTCATTACCATTCATTCCTCCACCATTTCTGTCATTTTTTCCACTCCTTTACTTCAGTTTACAAAGGGGATGTGTTTTCTACAAGATGATCATGTAGGAATTACAGTGACCCAGAAATCCTACAAGAAGTGTCTAAATGGTGGAACAAGGTAGCAGAAGGTTGATAAGGATGTCGAAGACCTTGCCAAGCTAAAAAAATATTCAAGAACTCATCTTGAATAAGGGAAATAAACCAAGCTAATGGTCTAAAAAAAACAATGATTTTTCTTTAAACAAATATGTTTTCGGGCTTGCCCTTGCAGAGAATACAACCAAGATTTTTAGTGCACAAGAGAGAGGACACTAGGGCCATGGATGAGGCACAATGAGTTCACTAAGTTACTTAGAGGATAAGCAACACTTTCAGCAGGGGGGTATGATGGGCCTCTAAATTAGACATAAATTAAGGTCCATGCCTCTAATTTAAAACATAAATTAAGGCCTAAAACCATCCTTCAACATATTAAACCTCTCTTTTTGCATTGGATAATTTATTTTTAACTTTAATATATTCATTAGGAAATTTTATGAATAATTTAATATTTGTGCCTAATATTATTAATTTTTTGTGGAATATTATGAGAATATGGGGCAGAATATGAAGAGTTGGAGGAGGAGATAATTTAGGGACTTGTTCCCTACTACTAGAGGATCAATAATAAATAATAAGTCAACAAGATATTATGGAATTATGACACAAATTGTGGAACTCCAATGATTGAGAAAATCTAGGAATGTGTTCCACCAATCAAGGGGATTAGATCCACTAATCAAGGGATTTTGGTGGGGAAAGCTTCCTCCATTCATGGGGAATGGTTCCTAATCATTTTGTATAAGTACCAAGTCGAATTTTCCTCTAGGGGGAGTTTTACATTAGTGTGAGTGTGGAGAGAGCTTGTATTTTTGTAGCTCCATTGTATTTTCTTGCAGGGATGTAGTTCTATTGATGAAAATAATGAAGATTGGTGTCACGTTCAGCTTCTAAATCTTGTTCTCCTCTATAGGTCTCTGATTTTCCTTGGGATTGGCCATCCTAGGAGCCTCAGAGCCCTTTTGTATCATTTTCTTTTCTTCTTTTCATTGCTTATTCACATGCATCTCTTGTTTTTATTTCTTTTTATTTACGAATTTAGAATTAATGATTTCTTGTTGTATGATTGAGTTAAATGGTTGATGTAAGTTCTTTTGTAGGATCACAAGCATTATTTCATCCTTGGAAAATATTTGGAAGTTCATAATAATCATTGAGTTGTTTGGATTAGTCTTCTTATTCCCAAATCTAGATTGTTGGATCTCTCGAATTTATCTTTTCTTTAATTATTGTAATAATTAGATAACTGTATTATTTTTAGACTAAGAGATGAGTGTTAGTATAGATATGTATCAGAGCTTGAGAATAGGGATTTAGTGGTTGAGTGACAAAACTAGAGATTGAGTTGTCAATGCAGTTAGGATAGGATTTGATTCATAAAAGAGGAAATAATGTAACGTCAGAGAGATTATCAAGAATATAGTGAGTAAGCGAGAGGTGTGAAAAAGATAGGGTTTGAGATTGAAACAGAGGTCAAATAAACTATTGTAATCGAGCCGAGAGGGCCAAGAGTCTATAATTTCCATTTTGTTGAATAATTGATTGAAGTGTGGTGCGGATGCACAGTTCAAGTGCAAAAATTCCCTTATGACTGTGTATCATCGTTCTAGACCCTAATTGGGTATTTTTCTCTATTCATACATTTTATTTATAAATCATAGTCAATTAGTATTAAGCGTTAATATTGAGTTTAAGCACTAAATCTTTCCTTAAGTGCCTTTATTAAAAGTATGAATTAAGCACATGGGTGGTATTGATAAGTGGGAAGCGGTATATCGTGCGCCCTAAAGGCTATAAATGGTATTCCTAAAATTCACATGATTAACCTTAGCGGGAAACACGTAGCATGGGAAAACCATTTTTTTCGCATGCTTTCGACCTAATATCGATTGTGCAAGATTTCGTGTGAGATTGTGCAACAACCGTTTGATTGGATGGGTCACATCGACGGTGGAAATCGTCCAGGTTAGTTGGTGAGTGGACGATGTGATATCCATTGGATCTGGAGAATTGAGATCAACAACGTGGATTGAAGCGCTTGATAAAAGGAAGTCAACGAGGGATCTACAATGATTTCTCAGATAAGTGGGATCCTTAGGGTAAAAATCCACGTACAGAATCTGTTTGTGCGCAACTGATTGGTTACAAAGTTAACTTGTAGTCGAATTACAGACTACCACCTCATTTTCGTCAAGACAAAAAGACAAAAAGAAAAACAAATTTATTTTACTCATTTACATGCACAACAATAGAAGGTTTGATGGTTTGAATCTGCATTCTTAGGGCACTAGGACTGCATACATATTAACTTATCATTCTTTTGAAGCAAAGCCTCTTAGGAGATAATTAGAAATTGGTATGTTTTAGCATTTGTTTTCATTCTCTTTCCTTGTACTTTTTTTCTTACAATAGGTTAAGGTTCCATTTTGAGCATTTCATTTTATGCAATTAGTTTAGGATATGACTTCAGCAAATGCACTCCATTACATCATGACAACAAAGGAAGGACACATTTTATGATACACACATAGTGTCGGTACCTCTTAAGTTTGTATGAACCCCTTGTTGATAATTAAAGTCGGTAGCCTTGGGAGTTGCAACATTCTTGTTGCAATACCGAGGCCCATCACCCATCTATCAAGGAATACTTTCACAAACTGCTAAAAATTGAAAATCGTTGTAGCTAGCAAGTTTTTGAACCATTTCTTGGCTTCACCTTGCAAAGATAAAGCAAAAGTCCTGATATTGACATCATCTTATTCAACGTCAAAAAGGTTGAGAAAAATTTCAAAACTTTGATTGTGTTTTTCAGCAGTGATGTCACCATATTCTCCATCAAACCTTGGATGATATTTGTAATAATTTTTAGGGAAATCATGGAGTATAGGGGGTAAGATGAGTGGCTTGTATCTGTCTAGAATTTTACAAGGTGTAGGAGTATGTACAAAAACTATAGGATTAGTCTTTATGTCTTTAGGCTCATCAAGTTGAAGATGATCAACATAGGATTCAAAAGTAGGGTCTTGATCAAAATCAAAATTTGTATTCACACTCTTCAAAGGAAAGGAATCAAATGCGGGTCTGGGATCTTTTCTCAAATACAATATACTCTGGAAAACCTTCTTGACATTCTTAGGAAAAGAGGGGAAATATTTTACAATAAAGAACATGAAGTCTTGGATGAAAGTCCAACTTGAATACCTGATCTTCCCATATTGTTCTTTCATATTCTATTGGTAAGGTTAATCCTCAAGTGGATTCTTTGAATTGAATTTGAAACTGATTTGAAGTCACCAAGTGAATGATTTCAGCCTTCCTGTGTCTGATTGCTGTCCACCATCATCAAATCAGATCTGATCCTTGTCATTCTTTCTGAGCAAAGATATGATCTTACATTCCCCAACAACGATGCCAAATTTTATCCTCCATAATATCCCAAGGTTGAGAAGTGAGATTGAAGGATGTAACCTCAAACCGCTTAGGGTTCAGTAGCTAGCCTTGCTAAACTAGAGAGGGATCTCTCTATGAATTCACAACCAATGATGACTGGAATGGGAAAATAGGTTAGGCTATGTATGTTAGGCTCGGGTAGAGTTTTGAGTTTTAGGGTTTTGATGCTGGATGAGGGATGAAAACTAGGTAGCTAGGTTAAAGTATCAAAGGGTTACAACAACAAAGATATAAAGGAATAATGTCTTAATGAGAATTTGAATCATGAATTCATTAGTTAGGGAGAAAATTTACACAAAATGACTTTCTCATAAAAACAAACCTTACATGAAAAGAATTATGCTTATAACCTTTAAGGAAAATCACTAAAGAAATAAGATATGGAAAAGAAATATGTATATCATTCATAAAAAACTATAACAGAGAAAATACATCATCACAAACTCAATGCACATGAATTCCTAGATAATAGCTATAGACTCCTCCTTTGATTTCCTAAATAAAGAGTTGAAATACAAGCTACAAGTGTTCTCACCTCTGATGTCCAACCTGTTCTATCACTGAAAAATAGGTATATATATAGACTAAAAACCATCTTCCCCTCTCTTAGGGTTGAATCCTTCAGTTTAGGAACTGATTTCATAAGGTGTTCAAACAAAACCCTAATGTATAGGGAGATTAAAACAAATCCTCCATTTAAACTTTGACTAAACTACCTTAATAAATGAGGCCTAAAATTGCATAAAAACAACTTAACAAGCCTATTTACCCTTAATTACATCAAAATTACATCAAATATAAGCAATCACATCATAAAGACTCGAATCCAATTGATAAAACTGATGAAATGTAGCTTCAGGCAAAAGCACATCGAAATCAGGCAAAAACACAAAGTGTGAGGAGAAATCAAAGCGAATTTTGGAGAATTGACTTTTGGAAGCCTTCTTGAGGTGCACATGATGAGATTAATGGCTCATTGTAAAGCTGTAGATGTTTGCTACATGAAGGAATATTCAAGAGCTGAAACAGGTTGCTTCTAGCCCTAAAAAAGTTCATTCTCCTAAAGGTACTCCCAAAAGCGCATCACGCTCTCAAAAAGACGGTAGAGAGGTGTTTTTTTAGTAGTTTTCATGCCTTTGTACCTACCAAAAATTGCTGAAGGTCTGCTCCCAAAGGCTAGATGTGATGTACAGGTCATGCCAAATCTGAATATGCAAACAAAATGTCATTTGGAGTTCCCCATCAAAAGTGCAGCATGGCGTACACTGCGTTTTTTACCTAGTGACTGTCTCAAAAATTGCCAAAAATTCTAGTCTTTCTTACAAAAATAGGGCTCAAAGATGGACGAATATCTATCTAACCATAATAGTTTTTACAAAAATAGTGCAATTTTTTTTCTTTTGTATCTTATGAACAAAACCATCATCCATTTTTCAAAAATACTTTCCCATTTGTTTAGAATCCAAGTTTTATGTTTATTGCTAAAAATTACAAAAGCATAGAGTGCTAATAGCAAAACCACAACAAAAAGTTTGGAGAGTGATTTGGAGGCCTTCCCAGAGGAGTCTTGGGAATTTCTCATCAATAATAATACCTGTGCATAAAATGAAGGATGTTTTTGTTCCTTGGTCTATCGTTGAAAAAATCACTTTCACTTTTGTAAACTTCATCTACATTTGGTCAGAAACATATTTTGAAGCAAAACTATCCCTATGTGCAGCAAATGATTTGTCAATGTTTGTTTGACCTAGTGGAGGAAATGGCTCACTCTCTTTCTCTTTCTTCCTCTTGAAACATCTTATCCTTGGCCCCCTTTATGCTTCCTCTACTCATTATTCTCATAATCCATAGTAAACCCTAGCTCAATGGGAAGGGAAATTAGGGTTTGGTGTAGGGAAAAACAAGGGATTTGGGCAGTTTATTAAATTGAGGGAGATGAAGGGGTTTTAGGGTCTCCAAATTCTTGGGAAAATTATGGGGGGTAGGGATAGATGTTATGAAGTGAGTGGAAGTGGAATTTTTGGATTTTAGTGATGGGAAGGGATGCAAAACTAGGAAATGCTTTCCTAGTCTAAAAATGCATAGTAGGGACTAGGGTTTGTGAGGAAAAGTGATGAAATGATGAATTTG
Source organism: Pinus taeda (assembly GCA_000404065.3). Lineage (NCBI taxonomy): Eukaryota > Viridiplantae > Streptophyta > Pinopsida > Pinales > Pinaceae > Pinus > Pinus taeda. Next base: position 280,277 of record APFE030265643.1, on the reverse strand, counting down.
ATGAAGGAAAGTGTGGGATATAGTGTATGAAGATTGTATGAGGTATTTTCTAATGAAATGAGTGAGAAAAATAAATTTTGATGGTCTTTTATTTTATAAATTGTAATGAAAATGTGATGAGTGAGAGAAATAAAGTGCGAGTGACCAATTTTTTATTTTGAAAACCTAATGAAATGATAAAATTTTGACTTGAGACCCTAAAACAAACCTTCTAAGAGCATATTTGATCATTGGTGACTGGCAGGATTGATAGACACTAAAATTGGCTTCAGCTGGGGATGACAACTCCTTTAGGAGATGTCAAGAACACCGTAGACCAAGTAGCCTTATCCATTGGGCAAGGATTCAAAAACAAAAGACCAAAATCAATATTGAAAGTTGACTAACAAGCTGAACTGACTTGACTAAAAAAACATAATGACTGAACTTACTTATGGAAACAGACCATCAGGATATTAGGGCCTTCACTCCAGGCTTCAGATACTAATGATAACCGCCAACCTATTGAAGATATATATATATACAATCATGTGTAATGATCCCTCCAGTGTAACCAATCCAGAAAATGACTACTTACTTGAATCCTGCTCACACTTTCCTGGAGAAGGCACAAAAAACAAAAGCTAGGTAACTCTGAGTATCCACTAAAGGTGTGCTCATGATTGATAAATATAATAAAACGCATCTCCCTTGATGACTGCAACACCTTGACAAAAGGATCCTGAAACTTGTGAATGACTACCTTTTCTTGATGATCAACTATGAGACAATAATCTTCTTCTTTTTTAGACATTCGTTGTTTTATAAAATGAATTTTGTCATTCTCAAGCGAAACAAATGTAGACTGCAAATTTTTGGATGAACTTTGTAATGAGACTCTCGCTGAACAAGACAATGAAGCCAACTGCCTGATCAAATTCGTGTCATCTTTGTTTTGAAGCTCATAGTTAACTAATGTAGAAGGAATTTGACTATAGTTATCATCCACAACATCAACTATTGGATCAAGGAGAACTTGAGAGGACTGCTGCAACTTGTCATACATTGGTTCCAATGTGACTAGATGATTTTCTATAAGCTTGTCATTCTTAACTTCAGAGATATTATCAACATTTCTCTTCAAAAATTGAAATGAATCAAAAGTTAATGGTACAGAATTATCCTGCATCATTTCATAATATGTTTCAGATTTTGAACTTTCATCTGTGATTTGAAACTCAATGTGACTCAGAGGCTGCGATTCTAGAGCGAAAGAAGCTTCCATATCACAAGTGACATCCTCAACCAATTCATGAGAAGGCTGCCCATTTATGCTGTTAACAATTCACTTACTTGTTTTCTTATATATTTCTCTTATTTTTTCAAATGAGGAAAAAAATAAGGGTAAAGAGTCGAGATTAGGAAGTTCATTGTCTTCTACATGCTCAATATCAAAACTAAAGGACAGAAGATTTCTAATCTTAGGAAATTTTTTCTCTCAGTAATTGAAATGAAGTAAAACATAAAGGAAAAGACCTTTCACCTTCTTTGAAATTTTTTGGATTCTCTTCATTTCTCTCATGATTGATATGCATAGGCTGAGTGCTATATTTGAGTTACTGTAAATGAACTTCTTCCTCCCAAAAACATGTTGCTGATTGCCTTGAAGATTCAGCCTCTATTTCAACAACATAATCATCATCACATTGATCATACTTGGGTAACTCGTCAATGAAAGGTATGACATCAAGCATACACATTACATCAATAGATTGATCCTCCATGGATTTATTTACAAATCAATCTTTATGATTATCCATAAATGAAACATAAAACAATCATTTTCTGATCTTCGGTAACTGGAATGACTAGGATAATGGTTAGGGTTAACAAGCTCTTATTCTTCTGCAGTAAGTGGGACATGGTGTTTCTGAACAGAAAATTCATCTCTCATGATGATCTTTCCCATCATTTCTTCCATTGTGCTTACCAAATGTTGAGCTTCACTTATGAAGATGTCAGGTGTTCCTTCCTTATGTTCTCCCTCTCTGCTTCCTTCAATTTTGACCTTTTTACCAACATATTAGCTTCCACAACTGTTGCATTGTCCTACATTTCTTCGAGTGTTGTAGTGTTCCTTTCCATCAATTGAAACTCAATCTTCAGATCAAAGGAATCCGGGTAGTGTAAGAGAGATAAACTGGGAGGAAATTTTATATCAACATGCATTGAATGGTATACTTGATTGAATCTAGCTGAAAAGTGTTGCATTGTTTGTCTTCATTATCTTTCCAAATGATTATATTCCTCTAAAATCAGAAAATGATTTCTCTTGACCACCCATCTATCAAGGAATACTTCACAAACTGATGAAAATTGAAAATGCTTGCAGGTAGCAAGTTTCTAAACCATTTCTTGGCGTCACCTTGCAAAGATAAAGCAAAAATCTGGATACTGACATCATCTTATTCAACCTCAAAAAGGTCAAGAAATTTTTCAAAACTCTGAATGTGTTTTTCAGCAGTGATGTCACCATATTCTCCATCAAACCTGGGAAGATATTTGTAAAAAATTTCAGGGAAATCATGGAGTATTGGAGGTAAGATGAGTGTCTTGTATCTATCTGTAATTTTACAATGTGTAGGAGTATGTACAAAAATTGTAGGATTAGTATTGATGTCTTGAGGCTCATAAAGTTGAATATGATCAACATAAGATTCAGATGAATGGTCTTGAACAAAACAAAAATTTGTATTCACAATCTTCAAAGGAAAGGAATCAAATGCAGGTCTGGGATCTTTTCTCAAATACAATATACTCTGGAAAACCTTCTTGAAATTCTCAAGAAAAGAGGAAATAATTTACAACAAAGAACATGAAGTCTTGGATGAAAGTCCAACTTGAATACTTGTTCTTGCCATATTGTCCTTTCATTTTTCTATTGGTAAGGTTCATCCTCCAGTGGAGTCTTCAAATTAAATTTGAAATTGATTTGGATTCGCCAAGTGAATGATTTCAGCCTTCCCGTGTTTGACCATTGTCCACCATCAACAAATCAGATCCAATCCTTGTCATTCTTTCCAAGGGAATAAATGATCTTATGTTCCCTGAAAATGGCACCAAAATGTTATCCTCCACAATATCCCAAGGTTGAGAAGGGAGATCAAAGGAGGTAACCTCAAACCACTTAGGGTTCAACAACTAGCCCTACTAAACTAGAGAGGGATATCTCTATGAATTCATAGCCAATGATGACTAGAATGGGAAAGGATGTTAGGCTAGATATGTTAGGCTCAGGTAGGGCTTCAAGTTTTAGGGTTTTGATGTTGGATAAAGGATGAAAACTAGGTAGCTAGGTCAAAGTATCAAAGGGTTACAACAACAAAGATATAGAGGAGCAAGGTAGGAATGATTTTATGATGGATTTAGGGTTTGAAGGTGTAGTGTCGTGTTTGAAAGAAAAATAAGGTCTTAATGAGCATGCACACCATGAATTCATTAGTTAGGGATAAAAATTACACAAAATGACTTTCCCATCAAAACAAAGTTTACATGAAAATAATTATGCTTATAACCTTTAAGGAAAATCATTGAAGAAATAAGATATGGAAAAGAAAGATGTATATCATTCATAAAAAACTATAACAAAGAAAATACATCATCACAAACTCGCTGCATAGGAATTCCTAGATAATAGCTGCAAACTGCTCCTTTGATTTCCTGAATAAAGAGTTGAAATACAAGCTACAAGTGTTCTCACCTTTGATGTCCGACCTACTCTATGATTGAAAATAGATACATAAAAACCACCTTACTCTCTCTCAGGGTTGAATCCTTTAGTTTAGGAACTGATTTCATGAGGTGTTCAAACAAAACCCTAATGTCTAGGGAGGTTAAAACAAATCCTTCATTTAAATTTTGACTGAACTACCCTCATAAATGAGGCCTAAACTTACATAAAAACAACTTAACAAGCCTATTTACCTTTAATTACATCAAATCTAAGCAATTACATCATAAAAACTTGAATCCAACTGATAAAAATGAGAAAAAGTAGCTTTAGGCAAAAGTGCAGTGAAATCATGCAAGAGCACAACGTGTCAGGAGAAAGCACAACAAATTTGGGAGAATTGAATTTTGGAGGCATTCTTGAGGACTAAATCAGGATACTGATGGCTCATTGTAAAGATTTTGATGTCTGCTACATGATGGAATGTTCAAGAGCTGAAAAAGGTTGCTTCTGGCCCTGCAAAAGTTCATTCTCCGAAAGGTACTCCCAAAAGCACATCATGCTCTTCAAAAAGAGGGAAGAGAGGTGTGTTTTGAGTAGTTTTCATCCCTTTGCACCTACCAAAACTTGTTGAAAGTCTGCTCCCAAAGGCTATAAGTGATGTACATGTCATGTCAAATATGAAACCTCTTTCACCCTTGTAAAATTCATTTGCATTTTACAAACTGATGAAAATGAGGCCTAAACTTACATAAAAACAACTTAACAAGCCTATTTACCCTTAATTACATCAAAATTACATCAAATCTAAGAAATTACATCATAAAAACTCAAATCCAACTGATAAAATTGAGAAAAGTAGCTTCACACAAAATCATGGTGAAATATGGCAAAAGCGCAATGTGCTAGGAGAAAGTGTAACAAATTTTTGAGAATTGACTTTTGGATGCCTTCCCGAGGTCCAAATTAGGAGCTTGATGGCTCATTGGAAAGTTGTGGATGTCTGCTACATAATGGAATCTTGAAGAGTTGAAAAAAGTTTCTTCCATCCTTCAAAAACATAATTATTCAAGAGGTACTCCAAAAACAAAACATGCTCTTCAAAAAGAGGGAACATATGTGTTTTTTGAGTAGTTTTCAGCCCTTTCCACCTACCAAAACTTGCTAAAGGTTTTCTCCCAAAGGCTAGAAGTGATGTACAAGTCATGCAAAATTTGAATATTCAAACAAAATTTCATTTGGAGTTCCCCATCAAAAGCGCAACGTGGGGCATGCTGCGTTTTTGACCTAGTGATTATCTCAAAAATTTCCAAAAATTCGTGGTTTTCTTACAACATTATGGATCAAATATGGAGGAATATCTATCTAACCATAACATGTTTTACAAAATAGAGAGATATTTTTTTATTTCGTATCTTATGAACAAAAACCTCCTCTAGTTCTGAACAATACTCTCCCATTTGTTTAGAATCCAAGTTTGACGTTTATTGCTAAAAATTGCAAAAGTGCAACATGGTCAGAGCAAAAACACAGTGAAAAGTTTGGAGAGTGATTTGGAGGCCTTCCCAGAGGTTTTTTTTGGCTTCAAGGGGTATGTTTTGAAATATACAGATGTATTATACACAGTAGAGTCAACAAGCACTGTAAACACTTGCTCCAAAACATCTAAAAATTCAATTTCCCAACACTACTCCAAGAGTGCAACAAATCTCCTGTAGAAATTGTATATTGGGAATTTCTCCCCAATAATAATAACTTTGCATAAACGGAAGGAGTTTTTTGTTCCTTGGCCTATCATTGACAAAAATTTCTTTCACTTTTGTAAATTCATCTTCATTTGGTCAGAAACATATTTTGAAGAAAAATTGTCCCTATGTGCATCAAATGATTTGTCAATGTCCCTTTGACCTAGTGGAGGAGATGGCTCACTCTCTTGCTCTTTCTACCTCTTGAGACCTCTTTTCCTTGGCCCTATTTATGCTTCCTCTACTCATTATTCTCATAATCCATAGCAAACCCTAGCTCAATGTGAAGGGAAATTAGGGTTTGGTGTAGGGCAAAACAAGGGATTTGGGCAGTTTATGAAATTGAGGGAGATGAAGGGGTTTTAGGGTCTTGAAATCCTTGGGAAAATTATGGGGGGTAGGGATAGATGTTATGAAGTGATGGGAAGTGGAAGTTTTTGATTTGAGTGATGGGAAGGGATGCAAAACCAGGAAACACAGTCCTAGTCTAAAAATGCATAGTAGGGACTAAGGTTAGTGAGGAAAAGTGATGAAATGAGGAGTTTGACGAGGGAAAGTGTGGGAGATGGTGTATGAAGAGGTTAGGAGTGTGTATGAGCTCTTTTCTAATGAAATTAGTGAGATAAATAAATTGTGATAGTATTTTATAGCTAGTCGAAGTCAATTTCTTCATAGTGGTAGGGTGGCCCACAATATGTTTTTCAATTTTGCTTTGAAAAATATGTAGCTTTGGCATATTCAATGCAGATTTGGAACACTAGAACTTATTACATGATATTTGAAATAAATTACACTTTGAAACAAAAACTTTTTAAGAAAATTCCCTATCACTACTCCATTTGTCGGATTTGTGAATGAAATGATAAATTATGATGACTTTGACCCTAATGACGTAGTGGTGACACTGAGCTGAATGAGGACCATGATGGTATGAATGAGATGATGATGATGACCTTTCAATGATGGCACATCAAACTAGGTGATGGAAATGACTGGAACATGGAAATTTTGAAAGATGTAGTAATATACCTAGACACACTAGTGAGTGACCAAATTTTTATTTTAAAAACCTAATGAAATGATAAAATTTTGACTTGAGACCCTAACACAAACCTTGTAAGAGCATATTTGATCACTGGTGACTGGAAGGACTAAAAACCAATAACATTGGCTCCATCTGGGGATGGAAGATCCTTTAGGAGGTGTTAAGAACACCGTAGACCAAGTAGCCTTATCCATTGGGCATGGAGTCAAAAACAAAAGACCAAACTCAATACTGAAAGTTGACTAACAAATTGAACTGACTTTACTAAAAAAACATACTGACTGAACATACTTATGGCATCAGACTGTCAGGTTCTTAGGGCCTTCAATCCGGGCTTCAAATCCTAATGATAACCACCCACCTATTGAGGATATATATATATATATATATATATATATATATATATATATATATATAATATATATATATATAATATATATATACACAATCATGTGTAATGATCCGTCCAGTGTAACCAATCCAACAAATGGCTACTTACTTGAATCTTGCTTAGAGTTTCCTTGAGCAGGCAAAAAAAACAAAGGCTAGGAAACTCTGAGTATCCACTGAAGATGTGCTCATGTTCCATAAATATAATAAAAATCATCTCCCTTGATGACTGGAACAACTTGAAAAAAGGATCCTGAAACTCGTGAATGACTACCTTTTCTTGATGATCAACAACAAGACAAGAATATTCTTCCTATTTAGACATTGGTTGTTTTATAAAATGAAGTTTGTCATTCTCAAGAGAAATAGATGTAGACTGCAAATTTTTAAATGAACTTTGTAATGAGACTCATGTTGAACAAGACAATGAAGCTAATTGCCTGATCAAAATCATGTCATCTTTGTTTTGAAGCTCATAGTTAACTAATGGAGAGGGACTTTGACTACAGATACCATCCACAACATCAGCTATTGGATCAAGGAGAACTTGAGAGGACTTTTGCAACTTGTAATACATTGGTTCCAATGAGACTACATGATTTTCTATAAGCTTGTCATTCTTCGCTTCAGAGATATTATCAAAATTTCTCTTCAAAAATTGAAATGAATCAAAAGTTAATGGTACAGAATTATCATGCATCATTTCATAATATGTTTAAGATTTTGAATTTTCATCTCTGATTTGAAACTGAATGTGACTCAGAGGCTGCGATTCTAGAGTGAAATAAGCTTCCATATCACAAGTGACATCCTCAACCAATTCATGAGAAAGCTACCCATTTATGCTGTTGACAATTCACTTACTTATTTTCTTATAGTTTTCTCTTATTTTTTCAAATGAGGAGAAACATAAGGGTAAAGAGTAGAGATTAGGAAGTTCATTGTCTTCTACATGCTCAATATCAAAACCGAAGGACTCCTGATTTCTAATCTTAGGGAAATTTCTCTTAGTAATTGAAATGAAGTAAAACAAAGGCAAAGACCTTTCACCTTCTTTAAAATTCTCTGGATTCTCTTCATTGCTGTCATGATTGATATGCATAGGCCGAGTGCTATATTTGAGTTGCTGTAACTGAAAATGTTCCTCCCAAAAACATGCCGCTGATTTCCATGAATAGTCAGCCTCTATTTCAACAACATAATCATCATCATACTGATCATACTTGGGTAACTCATCAATATAACATATGCCATCAAGAATACACATTAGGTTAATAGATTTATCCTCAGATTTATTTACAAATCCATCTTCACGACTATCCATAAATTAATACATAAAACAATCATTTTATGATCTTCAGTAACTGGAATGAGCAGGATAATGGTTAGGGTCAACAACGTCTTATTCTTCTACAATAAGTGGGACATGGTGTTTCTGAACAAAAAATTCATCTATCATGATGATATTTTGCATCATTTCTTCCATTTTGCTTACGAAAATGTTGAGATTCACTTCTGAAGATGTCAGGTGTTCCTTCTCTATGTTCTTCCTCTCTGCTTCCTCCAATTTTGACATTTTGACCAGCAAATTAGCTTCCATAGCTATTGCAATGTCTTGCATTTCTTCTAGTGTTGTAGTGTTCCTTTCTCTGAATTGAAACTCCATCTCTAGATCAAAGGCATCCGGGTAGTGTATGAGGGCTAAATCGGGAGGCGATTATATATCAACCGGCATTGAATGGTATACTTGATTGAATCTAGCTAAAAGCGTTTCACTATTTCTCTTGATTATCTTTCCAAATGATTATTTTCTTTTAAAATTAGAAAAGGATTTCCCTTGACCACCCATCTATCAAGGAAAACTTTCACAAACTGATGAAAATTGAAAATGCTTGCAGCTAGCAAGTTTTTGAACCATTTCTTGGCTTCACCTTTCAAAGACAAAGCAAAAATCCTGATACTGACATCATCTTCTTAAACCTCAAAAAGTTCGAGAAAAATTTGAAAACTCTAAATGTGTTTTTCAGCAGTGATGTCACCATATTCTCCACCAAACCTATGAACATATTTGTGATAATATTAAGGGAAATCATGGAGTATAGGAGGTAAGATGAGTGGCTTGTATCTATCTGGAATTTTACAAGGTGTAGGAGTATGTACAGAAATAGTGGGATTAGTCTTGACGCCTTGAGTCTCATCAAGTTGAAGATGATCAACATAAGATTCAGAAGAAGGGTCTTGATCAAAATGAAAATTTGCATTCAAAACATTCAAAGGAAAGTAATCAAATGCAGGTCTGGGATCTTTTCTCAAATATAGTATACTTGGAAAACCTTCTTGACATTCTTAAGAAAAGAGGAAATAATTTACAATAAAGAACATGAAGTCTTGGATGAAAGTCCAACTTGAATACCTGATCTTCCCATATTGTCCTTTAATTTTTTTGTTGGTATGTTTCATTCTCCAGTGGAGTCTTTGAATTAAATTTGAAACTAATTTGGAGTCGCCAAGTGAATGATTTCAGCCTTCTTGTGTTCGATCGCTGTCCACCATCAACAATTCAGATCTGATCCTTGTCATTCTTTCCCAGGGAAGATATGATCTTACGTTCCCCGACAATGGCGCCAAAATGTTATCCTCCACAATATCCCAAGGATGAGAAGGGAGATCGAAGGAGGTAACCTCAAAACACTTAGGGTTCAACAACTAGCCCTACTAAACCAGAGAGGGATCTCCCTATGAATTCATAGCCAATGTTGACTGGAATGGGAAAAGATGTTAGGCTAGATATGTTAGGTTCAGGTAGGGTTTTGAGTTTTATGGTTTTGATGCTAGATAAGGGATGCAAACTAGGTAGCTAGGTCAAAGTATCAAAGGGTTACAACAACAAAGATATAGAGGAGCAAGGTAGCAATATTTTTGTGATGGCTTTAGGGTTTGAAGGTGTAGTGTGGTGTTTGAAAGAAGAATAATGTCTTAATGAGCATGTGCACCATGAATTCATTAGTTAGGGAGAACAATTACACAAAATGACTTTCCCATCAAAATAGAGCTTACATGAAAAGAATTATGTTTATAAGCTTTAAGGAAAATCATTGAAGAAATGAGATATGGAAAAGAAAGATGTATATCATTCATAAAAAGTATAACAGAGAAAATAAATCATTACAAACTCACTACACATGAATTCCCAGATAATAGCTACAAATTGCTCCTTTGATTTCCTGAATAAAGAGTTGAAAGACAAGCTACAAGTGTTCTCACCTATGATGTCCAACCTGTTCTATGAATGAAAAATAGATACATATAGACTAAAAGCCATATTCCCATTTCTCAGGGTTGAATCCTTCAGTTTAGGAACTGATTTCATGATGTGTTCAAACAAAACCCTAATGTCTAGGGTGTTGAAAATAATACTGAGAGGGGGGGGGGGGGAATCAGTATTATCAGGATAATTATTCTTTTTCAAAACAACTGATATACGCTACTTCAATTTAATAAACCGGCGTATGTACGTGATTATGCAGAAGGAAACCTCCGTATACAGAACATGCTTTTACTGTACTTAATCTTTCTGATGATGATTGTTAGTCAATGATGCAGAATCAAATAACAGTATCCAGAGACAGTAAAACAGAGAAGAAAGAAAATCAGACACAAGAACACAAGATATAAGGTGGAAACCCAATGTGGGTGAAAACCACCTGCTGCAATTCGTCTCTATCTTCCTTTTAAATTAGAAAACTTCTTTTACAATGTACTGGTGCAGTCTTTTTACCAGTACGCAGGCTGCAACCTGCAGAGAGCTACTACTCTCTCTCTCGTTCTCCAGTTTTCTCCTTGAAGGGAGCAACAACCCCCTTTAGATTTTGTACTAGCCAAGATACTAGTATGTAGATGCTGGCCTACAGAGGGCTACAACCTTCTCTTTCTTCCAGGGACCACTTTTCATCAATTTTCAAACTGGATCCATGAACATCAAGTATCAACCAATCTTCTTTCCACCAATTAGATCTGAAACAAGTAGATACTCCTCTGACAGCTGTACACAGAAAACTGTACTAGAAACCATATAGCAGAAACAGAACCCAAAACCTAGCAGCAATAAGCAGAAACAGCCAGATCACAACTTAAAGCATATACGCAACTTTAACAGTCTGAAACTTGCATGCATACGCCTATGCCTATGGGACAAAATGCGTATACGCTCCTTTACTTCACCTAACCAGCGTGTATACGCGCCTTCTCTTCACTGAACCTGCGTACAGATCTATAAACGACAATACACTCTTCCAGATATTCAAACCTAGATAATCAGATTTATAGATCAGATGAGCGCCACATCAAGCAGATCAAAAATCATACAAAGATATTATCATTAAGCTTAAAGATCATGACCCATGAAAAGACCTTGTCCTTCCTTTTGTGCTAAAGTCCCTTCTTCCTTCAGATCCAGATCTGCATCACCATCCAATATACCAGCTCTAACACTTTTTAGATCTTTCAATTATAATCCAGATCATGATTTGCCACAAGATCTCCTTCCTCTTTTATAGTCCTAGGCCTTCCCCAATACCATGGTCCAAAACCATAACATTTCAATACCATGAGCCCAAAAACTATGGATCGGCACAATTGACGAAACGCCATGGTCCAAAATATAGGTTCAAGTTCCAAGATCTAACTGCCATGGACCAAAGGAGTGATCACCAACATATACGCGCTTTTATAATGTATAACCCGCGTGTATACGCGCCTTTGTCTAGATGAACCTGCGTATATTACTTTTTCTACTTTCTGAGTGCCAGATCTGAGATCTGTTACCAGAGAGGGTTGCCATCAAGGACAACACCTGTGCCATAGCTCCAAACCTGTGCCATAATGCCAACAAACTCCCCCTCTGGACTTGATGGCAACACCAAGATCCAAGATCATTCTCCCCCTTTGTCATCAAGGGCAAAGGGTTGTGCTCCCCCTGAGTATATGCTGAAATGTTCTGTGCTGACTATGCTCCCCCTGACTATAGGCAAGATCTGCAAAAAGATGTTTTTGAAGAAGAACCGAGACCTTCTTATCACCATAATACCAATTAGTACATACATCCATCACCCAACCAGTGGGAATCATCCATCCAACCAAGTGGAATACATCAGAAATTTACATATGATGACCAAAAGTATTACATCTTCATCCCAGGCATAGTGGGGAAACTAGAATAGGCCGTTACATGACCTTGACACCACATATGAAAGAGATACATGACATAGAGACGAATTATCAACAACTGATAGTAGCAGCAACTGACAGTGAGCATTCAGATTAGCAGCCAATATGTCCTTCTGTTCACCTTCTGTCTTTGTTCTACCTGAAATCAACAACAGCTATGGACTAGAACCAAAAGCTTCTAAACTAATGCCAACAATGCATAATTAGACGATTATCTGCTCCCCCTGAACCTGTGCCGAATGGTCTCTGTCATACCCTTATCAAAATATCTTCAACCAGAGCCTGCTCCTTTCAACAAATTTTCATATACGCGACTGTTTCTATACCGACCGGCGTATGTACGCGGATACTCCTTATCCATCACGCGTACACCCAATTTTCTCTGAATATTCAATAGCAAGAGGATATATTCATAACTCCCAGCTTCTGTCTTAGATATTCAAAAGTTTCCCTGGGCAGTGGTTTGGTGAAAATGTCAGCAACTTGTTCCTTAGAAGGAACATACTCCAAT
>APFE030265643.1:231089-258205 GCA_000404065.3 Pinus taeda | reverse complement strand
AAATTAGAAAACTTCTTTTACAATGTATTGGTGCAGTCCTTTTACCAGTACGCAGGCTGCAACCTGCAGAGAGCTACTACTCTCTCTCGTTCTCCAGTTTCTCCTGGAAGGGAGAAACAACCCCCTTTAGCTTTTGTACTAGCCAAGATACTAGTATGTAGGTGCTGGCCTACAGAAGGCTACAACCTTCTCTTTCTTCCAGGGATCACTTTTCATCAATTTTCAAACTGGATCCATGAACATCATCAAGAATCAACCAATCTCCTTTTCACCAACTAGATCTGAAACAAGTAGATACTTCTTTGACAACTGTACCCAGAACACTGTACCAGAAACCACACAGCAGAAACAGAACCCAAAACACAACAGCAATACGCAGAAATAGCTAGATCACAACTTAAAGCATATACACAATTTCAACCGTCTGCAACTTGCATGCATACGCATCTGCGTATGGAACAACCTGCGTATACGCGCCTTTACTTCCCCTAAACGACGTGTATACGCGCCTTCGATTCACTGAACCTGCGTACAGATCTTATCCTTCCTTTTGTGCTAAAGTTCCTCCTTCCTTTAGATCCAGATCTGCATCACCATCCAATATACCAGCTCTAGCTCTTTATTAGATCTTCAATAATAATTCCGATGGTGATTTGTCACAAGATCTCCTTCCTCTTTTATAGTCCTAGGCCTTCCCCAATACCATGGTTCAAAACCATAACATTTCAATACCATGAATCCAAAACAATGGATCGACACAATTGACGAGACGCCATGGTCCAAAACATAGGTTCAAGTTCCAAGATCTAACTGCCATGGACCAAAAGAATGATCACCAACATATGCGCGCTTTTGTAAAGTATAACCCGCGTGTATACGTGCCTTCGTCTAGATGAACCTGCGTATATGTCTTTTTCTACTTTCTGAGTGCCTGAACTGAGATCTGTTACCAAAGAAGGTTGCCATCAAGGACAACACCTGTGCCATAGCTCCAAACCTGTGCCATAATGCCAACATAGGGAGGTTAAAACACATCCTCCATTTAAACTTTGATTGAATTGCCCTCATAAATGAGGCCTAAACTTACATAAAAACAACTTAAAAAGCCTATTTACGATTAATTACATCAAAAGTACATAAAATCTAAGCAATTACATCATAAAAATTCGAATCCAACTGATAAAAATGAGAAAAAGTAGCTCCAGGAAAAAGCACAACGTGTTAGGAGAAAGTGTAGCGAATTTTGGAGAATTGACTTTTGGAGGCCTTCCCGAGGTCCAAATCAGGAGCTTGATGGCTCATTGGAAAGATGTGGATGTATTATACATTATGGAATATTAAAGAGATGGAAAATTTTGATTCTATCCCTCCAAAAATTAATTCTTCCAGAGGTACTCGCAAAAGCACAACTTGCTCTTCAAAAAGAGGGCATAGAGGTGTTTCTTGAGTAGTTTTCAACCTTTTCCACCTACCAAAATTTACTAAAGGCCTTATCCCAAAGGCTAGAATTGATGTAAATGTCATGCCAAATCTGAATATTCAAACAAAATTTCATTTGGAGTTCTCGATCAAAAGTGTAGCGTGGGGCACACTGCATTTTTGACGTAGTGTCTGTCTCCAAAATTGCAAAAAAGTCTGCGTTTTATTACAACATTAGGGCTCAAAGATGGAGAAATATAAATCTCACCATAACCCTTTTTACAATATTAAGAGAAATTTTTGTTCTTTGGTATCTTATGAACAAAAAACTCCTCCAGTTTGCAACAATATTTCCCCATTTGTTTAAAATCCAAGCTTGACGTTTATCACTAAAAATTGCAAAAGCGCAGTGTGCTCACAACAAAAATGCAACGAAAAGTTTGGAGAGTGATTTTTAGGCCTTCCCAGAGGTTTTTTGGGCTGAAATTGGTATTTTTGGAAATCTAGGGATGTTTGATACACAATAGAGTCATCAAGAACTGCAAACACATGATCCAAGACACCTTACAATTCAATTTCCCAAGACTACTCCATAATTCCAACAACTCTCTTGTACCAACTGTATTTTCGGAATTTCTCCCAAATAATAATACATGTGCATAAAATTAATGAGTTTTTTGTTCCTTTTCCTATCATTTGCAAAAGCCTCTTTCACTTTTGTAAAATTCATATGCATTTGGTCAGAAACATATTTTGAAGCAAAACTCTCCCTATGTGCAGCAAATGATTTGTCAATGTCCCTTTGACCTAGTGGAAGAGATGGCTCACTCTCTTGATCTTTATGCCTCTTGAGACATATTGTCCTTGGCCCCATTTATGATTCCTCCGATCAGTAGTCTCATAATCCATAGAAAACCCTAGCTCAATGGGAAGGGAAATTAGGGTTTGGTGTAGGGAAAAACAAGGGATTTGGGAAGTTTATGAAATTGAGGGAGATGAAGGGGTTTTAGGGTCTCTAAATTCTTGGGAAAATTATGGGGGGTATGGATAGATGTTATGAGGTGAGGGGAAGTGAAATTTTTTGATTTGAGTGATGGGAAGGGATGCAAAACTAGGAAACACTCTCCTAGTCTAAAAATGCATAGTAGGGACTGGGGTTTGTGAGGAAAGGTGATGAAATGAGGAATTTGATGAAGGAAGGTGTGGGAGATGGTGTATGAAGAGTGTATAAGAGTGTATGAGCTCTTTTCTAATGAAATGAGTGAGAGAAATAATTTTTGATGGTCTTTTATAACTACTGAAAGTCGATTTCTTCATAGCGGTAGGGTGGCCTACCATATGTTTTTCACTTTTCCTTTGAAAACTATGTAGCTTTGGAACATTCAAAACATTATAACTTATTACATGATATTTGAAACAAATTACACTTTGAAACAATTTTTTTTAAGCAAATTCCCTATCACTACTCCTTCATTTGTCAGATTTATGAATGAAATGACAAATTATGATGACTTTGACCCTAATGACCTAATGGTGACACTGAGCTGAATGAGGACCATGATGCTATGACTAAGATGATGATGATGAAATTTCAGTGATGGCAATGACTGAAGCATGGAAATTTTAAAAGGAGTAGTAATGGACCTATACACACTAGCTAGTGACCAAATTTTTATTTTGAAAACCTAATGAAATGATAAATATCTGACTTGAGACCCTAACACAAACCTTCTAAGAACATATTTGATCACTGGTGATTGGCAGGACTGACAACCACTAACATTGGCTCCAACTGGGGATGGGATCTTCTTTAGGAGGTGTCAAGAACACCATAGACCAAGTAGCCTTACGCATTGGGCATGTAGTCAAAAACAAAATACCAAACTCAATATTGAAAGTTGACTAACAAACTGAATTGACTTGACTAAAAAAAAACATACTGACTGAACTTACTTATGGCAACAGATCATCAGGATCTTAGGGCCTTCAATCGGGCTACAAATCCTGATGATAACTGCCCACCTGGCATATATATATATATACTTATATTATATATAATATATATTATATATATATATATAGCTACAATCATGTGTAATGATCCCTCTAATGTAACCAATCCAACAAATGGCTACTTACTTGAATCCTGCTCACACTTTCCTTGAGCAGGCAAAAAAAACAAAAACTATGGAACTCCGAGTATCCAATGAAGATGTGCTCATGATCCATAAATATAATAAAAATCATGTCCCTTGATGACTGTAGCAACTTAACAAAAGGATCCTGAAAATTGTGAATGACTACCTTTTCTTGATGATCAACAACGAGACAAGAATCTTCTTCCTTTTTAGACATTGGTTGTTTTATAAAATGAAGTTTGTTATTCTCAAGTGAAAGAGATGTAGACTGCAAATTTTTGGATGAACTTTGTAATGAGACTCCTACTGAACAAGAAAATGAAGGCAACTGCCTAATCAAATTCGTGTCATATTTTTTTTGAAGCTCATAGTTAACTAATGGATAAGGATTTTGACTACATATATCATCCACAACATCAACTATTGGATCAAGGAGAACTTGAGAGGACTATTGCACCTTTCCATGCATTGGTTCCAATGAGACTACATGAATTTATATAAGCTTGTGATTCTTCGCTTGAGAGATATTATCAAAATTTTTCTTCAAAAACTGAAATGAATCAAAAGTTAATGGTACAAAATTATCCCGCATCATCTCATAATATGTTTCATATTCTAAACTTTGATCTGTGATTTGAAACTCAATGTGACTCAGTGGCTGCGATTCTAGAGTGAAAGAAGCTTCCATATCACAAGTGACATCCTCAACCAATTCATGAGAAAGTTGCCCATTTATGATGTTGACAATTCACTTACTTATTTGCTTATAGTTTTCTCTTATTTTTTCAAATGAGGAGAAACATAAGGGTAAAGAGTCAAGATTAGGTAGTTCATTGTCTTCTACGTAGCAATCAGGGATTGCTGATTTCTAATCTTAGGAAAGTTTTCTTTCAGTAATTGAAATGAAGTAAAACATAAAGGCAAAGACCATTCACATGCTTTGAAATTTTCTAGATTCTCTTCATTGCTGTCATGATTGATGTGCATAGGCTGAGTGCTATATTTGAGTTGCTATAACTAAACTTCTTCCCCCCAAAAACATGCCATTGATTTCCTTGAAGAGTTAGCCTCTATTTCAACAACATAATCATCATCATACTAATAATAGTTGGGTAACTCATCAATATAAGGTATGACATCAAGCATACACATTATATCAATAGATTGATCCTCGATAGATTGATTTACAAATCCATTTTCATGACTATCCATAAATGAATACATAAAACAATCATTTTATGATCTTCGATAATTGGAATGAGTAGGATAATGGTTAGGATCAACAACCTCTTCTTCTTTTGCAATAAGTGGGACATGGTGTTTCTGAACATAAAATTCATCTCTCATGATGATCTTTTGCATCATTTCTTCCATTGTTCTTACCAAAATGTCGAGCTTCACTTTTGAAGATGTCAGGTGTTCCTTCTCTATGTTCTTCCTCTCTAGTTCCTTCAATTTTGACCTTTTGACCAAAAAATTAGCTTCCACAACTATTGCACTGTCCTGCATTTCTTCAAGTGATGTAGTGTTCCTTTCTCTCAATTGAAACTCCATTGCCAGATCAAAGGCATCCGGGTAGTGTATGAGTGTTAAACCAGGAGGCAGTTTTATATCAGCATGCATTGAACAATATACTTGATTGAATCTAGCTGAAAAATGTTGCACTGTTTCTCTTGATTGTCTATCCAAATTATTATATTCTTCTAAAATCAGAAAAGGATTTCTCTTGATCACCCATTTATCAAGGAAGACTTTCACAAACTGATGAAAATTGAAAATGCTTGAAGTTAGCAAGATTTTGAGCCATTTTTTGGCTTCAACTTGTGAAGATAAAGAAAAAATCCTGATATAGATATCATCTTCTTCAACCTAAAAAAGGTTGAGAAAATTTACAAAACTCTGAGTGTGTTTTTCAGTAGTGATATCACCATATTCTCCATCAAACCTGGGAAGATATTTGTAATAATTTTCAGGGAAATCATGGAGTATAGGAGGTAAGATGAGTGGCTTGTATCTATTTATCACATAAGAGAGATTCTCGTCGACACATTTCGAACCAACCAGTGTGGCTTGTATCTATCTGGAATTTTACAAGGTGTAGGAGTATGTACAAAAACTGTAGGATTTGTCTTGATGTCTTGAGGCTCATCAAGTTGAAGATGATCAACATAAGATTCAGAAGAAGGGTCTTGATCAAAATCAAAATTTTTATTCACAATCTTCAAAGGAAAGGAATTAAATGCGAGTCTGGGATCTTTTCTCAAATATAGTATACTCTGGAAAACCTTCTTGACATTCTCAGGCAAAGAGAAGAAATGATTTACAATAAATAACATGAAGTCTTGGATGAAATTCCAACTTGAATACCTAATATTCCCATATTTTCCTTTCATTTTTATGTTGGTAAGGTTCATCCTCCAGTGGAGTCTTCGAATTAAATTTGAAACTAATTAGGAGTCGCCAAGTGAATGATTTTAGCCTTCCTACGTTTGATCATTATCCACCATCAGAAAATTAGATCTGATCCTTGTCATTCTTTACCATGGAATATATGATATTACGTTCCCCGACAGTGACGCCAAAATATTATCCTCCACAATATCCCAAGGTTGAGAAGGGAGATCGAAGGAGGTAACCTCAAACCACTTAGGGTTCAGTAGCTAGCATTACTAAACTAGAGAGGGATCACTCTATGAATTCATAACCAATGATGACTGGAATGGGAAAATATGTTAGACTAGATATGTTAGGCTTAGGTCGGGTTTTGAGTTTTAGGGTTTTGATGTTGGATAAGGGATGAAAACCAGGTAGCTAGGTAAAAGTATCAAAGGGTTACAACAGTAAAGATATAGAGGATCAAGGTAGCATGCTTTTGTGATGGCTTTAGGGTATGAAGGTGTAATGTAGTGTTTGAAAGAAGAATAAGGTCTTAATGAGCATGTGCACCATGAATTCATTACTTAGGGAGAAAAATTACACAAAATGACTATCCCATCAACAAAAAGCTTACATGAAGAGCATTATGCTTACAACCTTTAAGGAAAATCACTAAATAAATAAGATATGGAAAATAAAGATGTATATCATTCACAAAAAACTATAACATAGAAAATAAATCATCACAGATTCACTACACATGAATTCCTAGATAATAGCTGCAAACTTCTCCTTTGATTTCCTGAATAAAGAATTGAAATACAAGCTACACGTGTTCTCACATATGATGTCCAACCTGTTCTATGACTGAAAAATAGATACATATATACTAAAAATCATCTTCCCCTTTCTCAGGGTCGAATCCTTCAGTTTAGGAATTGATTTCATGAGGTGTTCAAATAAAACCCTAATTTCTAAGGAAGTTAAAACAAATCCTCCATTTAAACTTTGACTGAACTACCCTCATAAATGAGGCCTAAAATTACATAAAAACAACTTAAAAAGCCTATTTACCCTTAATTACACCAAAATTACATCAAATCTAAGCAATTACATCATAAAAAATCGATTCCAATTGATAAAATTGAGAAAAAAGTAGCTTCAATAAAAAGCGCAGCGTGCTAGGAGAAAACACAATGAATTTTGGAGAATTGACTTTTGGAGGCCTTCCCAAGGTCCAAATTAGGAGCTTGATAGCTCATTGGAAATACGTGGATGTCTGCTACATGATAGAATATTCAATATCTGAAATTTTTTTCTTCTAGCCCTCCAAAAGTTAATTCTCCCATAGGTTTCCAAAAAGCACAGCGTGCTCTTCAAAAAGCGGGCATAGAGGTGTTTTTCGAGTAGTTTTCAACCCTTTCCACCTACCAAAACTTGCTGAAGGCCTTCTCCCAAAGGCTATAAGTGATGTATAATTCATACAAAATGTCATTTGGAGTTCCTCATCAAACGTGCGGCATGGGGTACGTTGCGTTTTTAACCTAGTGATTGTCTCAAAAATTGCCAAAAATTTTGGGTTTTCTTACAACATTAGAGCTGAAATATGGAGGCATATATCTCAAACCATAACACTTGTTACAAACATGAGAGAGGTTTTTTTTCGTTATTATCTTGTGAAAAAAAACCTCCACCATTTTCCAAAAATACTTTCCCATTTATTTAGAATCGAAGTTTGACGTTTATCGCTAAAAATTGCAAAAGCGCAGCGTGCTCACAACAAAATTGCAGCAAAAAGGTTGGAGAGTGCTTTGGAGGCTTTCCTAGAGGATTTTTGGGCTGAAATTGGTATGGTTGGAAATATAGGGATGTATTCTATACAATAGAGTCATCAAGAACTGCAAACACCTGCTCCAAGACACTAACAATTCAATTTCCCAAGACTACTCCAGAAGTGCAACAACTCTCGTGTAGCAACTATATTTTGGGAATTTCTTCCCAATAATAATACCTGCGCATAAACTGAAGGAGATTTTTTTTCCTTTGAATATCATTAACAAAACACTCTTTCTCTTTTGTAAAATTAATCCGAATTTGGTTAGAAACATATTTTGAAGCAAAACTATCCCTACGCGCAACAAATGATTTGTCAATGTCCCTTTGACCTAGTGGAGGAGATGGTTCACTCTCTTTCTTTTTTTGCCTCTTGAGACTTCTTGTCCTTGTCCCCATTTACTCTTCCTATGCTTAGTAGTCTCATAATCCATAGCAAACCCTAGCTCAATGGGAAGGGAAATTAGGGTTTGGTGTAGGGAAAAACAAGGGATTTGGGCAATTTCTGAAATTGAGGAAGATGAAGGGGTTTTAGGGTCTCTAAATTCTTGGGAAACTTATGGGGGTAGGGATAGATGTTATGAAGTGAGGGGAAGTGGAATTTTTGGATTTGAGTGATGGGAAGGGATGCAAAACATGGAAACACAATCCTAGTCTAAAAATGCATAGTAGGGACTAGGGTTTGTGAGGAAAAGTGATGAAATGATGAATTTGATGAGGGACAATGTGGGAGATGGTGTATGAAGAGTGTAGGAGGGTGTATGACCTATTTTATAATGAAATGAGTGAGAGAAATGAATTGTGATGGTCTTTTATAGCTAGTGGAAGTCGATTTCTTCATAGTGGTAAGGTGACCCACCATATGTTTTTCACTCTTGCTTTGAAAACTATGTAGCTTTGGCATATTCAACGCAGATTTGGAACATTAGAACTTATTAAATGATATTTGAAATAAATTACACTTTGAAATGATTTTTTTTTTAAGAAAATTCCCTATCACTACTCCTTCATTTGTCGGATTTATAAATGAAATGACAAATTTTGATGACTTTGACCCTAATGACCTAATGGTGACACTGAGTTGAATGAGGACCATGATGGTATGACTAAGATGATGATGGTGAACTTTCAGTGATGGCACATCCAACTGAGTGATGGCAATGAGTGGAACATAAAATTTTTGAAAGGAGTAGTAATAGACCTAGACACACTACCAAGTGACCAAATTTTTTATTTTCAAAACCTAATGAAATGACAAAAATTTGACTTGATACCCTAACACAAACCTTCTAAGAGCATATTTGATCACTGGTGACTGGCAAGACTGACAAACCTAACACACACCACACTTGCAACCGTAAAATTAGATGGCTTCACCAAGGGTGAGATCTCCACGTTAGACAATAGTGTCACCTTCCCTATAGCATCAATCCCTTCACAGATAAGGTATTGTATGATGTTTCTCTTCTTGAAGTTTGTGATGTTTTATTAGGCCAACCATACTTGTGGAAGCGACGTGCTGTTTATGAGTTGAAGCCTTGCAAAGTTGTTATTACTTTTGGAAATAAGTTGTATAGGATACCAGATGTAACATTGCCTACCGTCGTTTCTTTGATCACTTGAAAGCAATGTAGTAAAATAATTTCCCAGACAGGGAATTTTTTTTTCCTTATGATTCGCCCTCAGGGCAAGAAGAAGATTGTGGCCATGACCTCTAGACAAGGCTCATCCACACATCTACAACAAAGCTCTCCATAGCTCAACTAGACACAACTCCTTTCACGTGGGGTTGGTATTCTAGCCACTATGTCCCATTTTTGTGGCCATACCATTTGCAGCTACTTAAGTAGATTCGACTCATGTCTAGTACGAAGTTGATAGGGCTAACAACTTCATTGAGCACATTCAACACATCTTCCAGTAGGTCCATGACATATTGGATAGAGCTAATTCTAAGTACAAGCAACGTCATGATCAACATCACGTGCCACACAAGGTCCAGGTGGGTGAAAATGTTTGGTTACATTTGTAGAAAGAGTGCCTCGCTGGGCCCCACCGTAAGCTTCACCCACACCGATATGGGCCTTATACTATCCCTAAGGCTATAGGGGACAACGATTTCGAGCTCAACATCCTAGAATTCCTTGGCTGGCACCCAATGTTCAATGTGGACTGCCTTTGACCATACTTTCCACCATTATTGGACACATCAGACATTGCAGAACAACTCACACCAACAATGTTAAACCCACACTACATGGAACATGCCACAACTGATCGGATCATGGATAAGAAGATCAAGAACACTCGCCAGCAGAATATCCAACTGTATCAGGTTGTCAAACCTAGCCAACTCCTGCACGAAGGCAAGTGGCTCATCAGGGACCAAGTTCAACAGAAGGTTCCCCCTCTCGTGGAGGTATTCAATGCAATGGGGACCATTTATTACTAAGGGGGGAGGACCAATCTAGGTGGATATTGGTGGCCACCTGCCTATTCCAATTGGACCCCACCGTTGTTTCTTTTCAGTTTCCTTAATTGTAGCACAACTTACTATTTTTGGTAGTTTGTCGGGTCTTAAACTTCGAATCTATTTTGAGGAACTATAAGCCATTTTTATGGAAAACAGCGAGATCAGAAAAGTCCCAAAGCAATTTTCCTATTTGTTTTTGGCCTCCTCTTTGTGATATTTGAAACGAGGTATTATGATAACGAAATGGAGATCATATGCCAAAGTTACGACCCCAAGAAGTTGATGTACCAATTTAGCCAAATAGGGCCCACAGTTTTGGTGCTTCATCTCCTAGGGTTACGTTTTTGGATGTTTAGGGTTTTCCATTGTTTCTCAATAATAAATAGGCATGTGAGCCTCATTGTAACACAATTCAGAGGCATGTAGCCACCACATCTCTTCTCAGAGATAAGCTACCATCGCCCAAGCTGGTTTATTTCCATTTCTGTATGTAAGCACATTTTAGTCCTTTGATATTAAAGAAATGCAATTTTATTTCTTCTGCATCTCTGTGTTTATATATATCTATATTTTGTCTCATTCTTGCATAAGTCCGGATCGACCTTGGCCCTCCATCACTTTCTGTGTCTAAGGGCTCATGTTGTGCTATGTCCCCGACTAAGAATATCCTCCTAAGAATCATCCCATCAATAGTGTACTAACTCATCATCTCCTGCCGATCCATCCTTGGGAGTGATTGAATTCCTAAGTATCTGCACATTGATTAGGTCTACCATGCAAACACTGCTCCACGGTTAACCCATGAAACTCTGCCCGGTCAACCAACATGATCCATCTTAGAAAATCTACCCCTCTCCCCAATGTATAGAGGTGGGATAGGAGTGCTACAAGTAATATCTATGTACTCCTCAAGAGGGCTTCTCTGGAACTCTCAAGTATATTCCTCTGTCTTCCTTACTAGGAACTTTAGCAGTCCCTCAATTCTAGACAACTTGTCCACTGACTCAACACACACCACTCTAAGCTCTTCAATTTCACTGTTCTATTGCAAGATGGTGCCTTGTACTGCCTGAATCTTTTTCTTCAATGCCATAAGATTTGTCTTGAAATGCTCAATATTTTCATGGCAACTACTGTCTGAAAGTATTGTAGCCATGCTAGATAATTCTGGATCTATTTGCACCTCATCGATGGGTGGACCCAAAGATGGATGGTCAACCACCACCACTATGTCTCCAACTTGAGCCTTCAACTAGCTCTCTAAAGATGACTCGTCATGCATACTGTGCATATCATCCTCCTCATCTAACCCACTCTTCTTGATTTTCTCTTCATGTTGGATCAACAGGAGCTCATATTTCCAATCTCCATGAATATCTTCTCCTTGGTATTCTTCACATATGGAGTCAATCTTCTAGTTATCCCCTTCAACCATTAAACATGGATGCACAAGTGGGCTGCTATCATCATCTCCATATGATTTCTCATGTCTTCAAAATGTGTCTTCCTGAAAACTAATAGACTCATCCATCACTATTCCTTGAGCCTTCAATGGGCTCTCTAAAAGAATAGCCTCATGATATGATTCAAGCATTTTTGAGTCATTCCTCTTCTCGTGATCATGCAAGTTAGAGCATTCTGCATGCGACTCCTGTCCAACCATGGACCCATCAACCCTTTCCACAATCAACTCACTTGAGTTCCTTGTGTTTTTTTGTTGTTCTTCAATTTTTGCAATCTCATCTTCTTCTTTATCTCTTTTACATTTGTGATTTGGCTTCCATGCTTCATGACATGGGAAACAAATTTTCTCTCTTCTCATTTGATTTTTTCTCTTCCTTGGGAGTTCTGGATACTGATTTTTTTTTGGCTCCTCATCCTTTACACATCTAGACCCCCCAAAAATCTCCTCATTAAATTTTTTCCGGGGAGAGGGTCAACATTAATGGTTGTGAGTTTCCTTAGTGACTCATCCAAACTTTGTTGGCCTTTGGCCAAGTCACTCAAGATCCTTAACGGATCATCCATGAGCTAATAAATTTTCAAATCCTTCCTATACCGACAACTAGTAAAATCCCTCCAACTTCTGATAAGAATAAATCGAATTTCTTCATTGGTATGTTCCTTTAGGAATGAGGTTTTTGCCTTTTTTTTGATGATTTCTAGTAGTTTATATTGGACGAATGCAAGTCTGGTCTTAACTTCAACAAAATCATATATTGGACAACCATATAATTTTTATATAAGATACCACTATTTGATTACACACTGGAAGGTCTGTGATACCTTTTGTCCATGGTTAATATGTAAATTGTGTTGATTTAGTCTAACTGGTATGGTTTTGGACTGTATGATTTTGCATGCATAGAATTTTTCCAATTCAACGCTTGGAAACAAATTAAGAATACATAGGCAGGAAGGGTTTGAATGCAAGATAATTTCTTGTTATATCAATTTGAAGACTGAAATGCAGAGCTACCACCCTGATTAGGCCTATATTGAATTCCCAAAACACTTAGATATGTTCGAGAGTTTGGTATCCAAGATATATAAATATGTCCTTCAACAACACTCCCGTTTGTGCCTTGTCATGACCTCTCAAGGCAAATACTCTCACACACTAATGCTCACTACTCATGAAACATGACCAATGCAAAAAATTACATGGATTTTATACATTAATACACAATGGCATATATATTCTATTGAGTCACTCAACGATCAATGGACAGTAGTAACATAACAACAAAATTTTGACTTCACTGTGGCATATACACAACTCTATAATAAGGCTCAAGGTACAAGACATTTTTTTAAAATGCTACAGTAAATAATGGCAGCAATACATCGATCTTCTGTCAACATGGAAACATTATACCCGGTGACACTTACAAGAATATACTTAAACAATATAATTATGGTACAAGAATGAACAACAAATCAATCTTTCATAGTAGCCAATCTTTTGACCTCAACAACATAATAACAATCATATTCTTATATTCATTGTTATACCCTAGCAACAAATCACTAGCATACACAAGTAATAGCTCAAAGTATAGCAACTAGAAACAACATATAACATATGACAACTATACTCTGTTCATTCAATCAATGACATTCCTCTGCTGCATTTGGTCTGCTACATCACTGATAAATTCATCCTCAATTAAGTCTAGAACTCAACCCCTCAAAGATGAATTTAAATGCCTAATAACTCAATCTACTAGGGTAATTCGACCTCCTGGATAGAATACAATAAATCATGTATAGGGATGTGGTTTACGTCCACTGAATATGCACTTCGTGTTAAAAATATAATTTCACTGCCCGCGCAGTCAGCAGTCAACGGGGCTGAAAACCACATGGTAAACCAAAACCTGTCCGGTATCATATCGCACCACCTTTTGCATAAGGTTGTTTCCGTACGAGGGCGTTCCGATACTGACAACCTGACACCGATGATGCTGGCCTGACATCAGCAAGAGGCACTTTTCGGAAGGTATCTTTCACCCAGCTAACCCCTTCCGATATCGACTACATCCGTCGATCTACCTCCAGTTTTCACCGCCGTCGATTTAAGGAAGCTGCACGATGGTTTAAAGTCCTGTCAGAAAGGGTGTTCCGATATTAAAGTTTTGCCGTTGGATTAATGCTGAGCCTCTCCATCGTCCGATCAAGGAAAGTACACGGGGCCTGTTAAAATATAATGAGGTGTGGACCATACGTTGCCGCCCATACCTTATGTTTAATTTATGTCATATGTTTTTGGTAAAAACCTTTAATATTTTCTGCGGCGAAGTTAATAGGAGTATGGGCGAAAATGTAAGGTAAGTTTTATTTTATTACTTTGGCATATGTATTGAATATTGCGTTGACCCATTTTTGATATGTGAAAACAAAACACGCATGGGGATAGCATGTAAGGAATGAAATTTTGCATATGAAGAAAAACAGGGGAGTCCGCAGTGCCAATGAAAATTTTGTGAATCTCACACAGTGAGATAGAAAACTTGAATTCGCAGCAGCGAATGAAAAAGAACAGAGTTTGGGTCTGTAATGTAAAAGTGATTTTTATGCAGCAGGGAAAATTTTGTTTTGTAATGTAAGATTGCACAGCAGTGCAAGAGGAGAAAGTAAATGAAACCAGTGGCTTGTTTTGTTCCAAATCCATGAGTTGTTTCACACAGGGGAAAAGGTAAATCGTAACTCCTGTAAATTTTGTTTTCAACACAGCAGTGATTAAATGAAAATATTACACACACTGGTTAAAATTTCATAGGAGGCAGAGTAAATGTTTTGGTGAATCCCTCTGAGTGAAAGAGGATGAATATGTAAATGTTTTGTTTAATGAATGAAATTTTATGGTGGTGAAATACTCTGTCCTGTGCAATTGTTTTTAAAAGGACTTCTCTGTGTAAAAGATCTTGGAGCAAAGGAAACAGAGCATAGTCTCCGTGTTTTTATTTTTATGGTTTTGGTATTTATCCATCACAAACATAGAAGCAAAAAAAATACCCAACACTTCGATCCCTTGAAAAACGCTGATTCTATTTGTAGAATATAAGAGGATATCAGCCTACAAAATAATTTGATCACAACCTATAGAATAATTTGATTACGACCTAGAAAATTAAAGAAGTTCACGACCATAAAATACCAGAACCCTGACCTTCCAAATGAGAATCACACCCAGGAATATAGTGGATTTCGTTCTTGTCCTTATGTTGGGTAAGTTTTTGTATTCAACCCTTACACAATTTTTGCACGCACTCAGGAACTTGACAACAAATTCCATCCCTACGAACCTTGTCTATATGTTGGCAATGATTTATTTGATCCTGTACCTTGGATAAATCCGACTGCGTAGTTATGATAATTTCAACCATTCCTCCTCAGGTGAATTTTATTTGAAATCTTGGCAACATTAATTCATTCTTCTAGTTTGGCCCGAGATTAAACTATGGTTTTCAGTGCATCATGGTGCTAGGCTTCCAAGCAATTAGGCCTGTAGTGGAATTGTGCTGGTAATTCAACCAAAAGGGAGACAACATTTTGGCACGTACTTCTCCTTGGTTTCACACAATGTATAAACCACTCAGTAATGGTATGTTGACTATGCAGACTTGTGTTGGACAACGATTAAACATTCCTCCCTTTGCATAAATTAGCCATGCCACGTAACAAAAATGGCGATCCTTAACGCACACAGGCACTTCGTGAAATTATGTGGTTGACAATCCCAATTTGATAGGTGGATTGACCTATACGTGCCTTGGCCACTCCGTACAATGATACAGCCTTTGTGATCCATAAAATCTTGCATATGAACTGATTGTAGCTTTCGATCTACTATACGAAATGGCATCTTGGTCAATGGTGAGCATAACCTTTAGGCATGTGGAACATTCAACCCCTATACAATAAATCAGCCACCCTGATCTATGCGTATTGCCATTTAATTCTGCAATGCAAAGTTACATGTATACATGTTCTTGATCACTCATCAAGCATGTTGCTCATGCATTGGATTAAGCCCTCAACTTGTACATGATCCATAGGTCTAACTCACGCACAAGTCATTCAACTATAGGGAAAACATTTTCATCGTGGTATGTTCACAAATGCAGGGAATCACATTCTCTATCTACAAACATCCAAATGCATAGATATCACTTGATTTATCTTCCAACGTAGGAAACTTTAGAAGGTGTTCTTGACCTATAATGAGAGGAGACTCTCGACTTCAACAAAGAAAATTAGAAAACTCCACACAGGATATTCTTGGTCTGCAAATAATACTCAACTCCCTTTTTTCTTAATAATTTATTCAAACCCTAGAGATGATACTCAACCTTCTAAATAGACGAATTCGATTTGCGAAGTGAATGGATTTCATATCTCTCGTATAACTCATGGCACTCAAAGAAACTTGGAACGACAATAAACTAAACTTGGTCTCATTGGTACTTGACTGCTACCATTATCTTCAAAAGGAAAACCATGAGGCTGTAGGAAAACCAGCTTTGATACCACTATAATGTATGGAAAAAGAAAAATTTAAACAAATATTCAAAATTATAATATTTTGTTTAATACTCTTGTTAAATATTTAGGATTTTCTTTAAAAAATTATGCCATAATTATCTTCAATAAAATTACACAAATTCATCATGAAATTATCAACAAACTAAGAAACATAAAGCTGCAACTTAAAATGGATAAGAAACAAAAGTGTTTAATGGAAAATTCTCTTGGGCACACAAAAGTGAATCCCCTAGATCTATTGGTTGATCTAGAAAAAATAGAAACCAAAAAGGACAATGTTTTCTTTAAAGAAATTAATATATTAAGGAAAGGCCTAGAGTCCAACACAAGTCTTCCTCTTCTCTTGGCTTGTAGAATTTAGGTCCAATTGCAATTACTATAAGTGGAACTTGCAAGACAACCACAACAAAGAAGAGAATTACAAGACATCCATAGCATAAAATAATATCTCTATTCAATGAGTCAAGTAGGCATTGAAATACATATGCATAAAATAGACACAAAGCATAGGAAACCAAAGATTCTTGTATTAATGAAATGTAGGAGAAGATTACAACCCTTTTTGCAGTTCTTGACTATGTAGAATCTTCCACCAAACTTGTCCCTCCTTAGCCAAAAAGAATGCCTTCAATCACAACTCAAGGATGGTAATGGATCCTTAGGTAAAAGCAGCAACATCAGGTCATAGAGAAGAGTTTCCAAAAGCCAACCCAAAATCTATGGGAGACATTGAATTTATAAGGTAAAAGTGGTAGTTTAGGTTTTACCAATCTAGGCTTGAGATCCACATATGAAGGAGGATAACCTTTATGGATAAGAGATAAGACCTCTAATATAGGATATGATAGGAATTCAAGATCTTAATCAATAGTAAATGGTTAAAACTACCTTAGAAGCTCATGGGAGAAGAAGTTTCATAAATAATTTTTATTTTTCCTGAAATTCTAAAACCATTGCACCTACAAAGGAGAGAAACCTGCACTGGTTAGTGCAAGTGTTTAGTTATGCAACATGCGCCCATGGCAGGTGAACTGAAAGGTAGGGTGTGTTGGGGGCCAAAATTGAGTTTTTATGCTGATAAACATAGAATTCTTAGACTTTTCAGAGAATCAATGCTTGAGGTTTTGGAAAGGGATAATGATAAGGTATCAAGGATGTTGATTGATCTCGTTTCTAGGCCATTTGAATGAATTCAACAAAATGACCTGTAATAGATTACCCCCTAAAGTGCAAAGTCAGATGCAATGGTTGAAGATTGAAGTGATTTACCTTATGACAATTCCAAATCAAGCAATGGCTGGTCGAGATCATCTATTACAAGACATAATCATTTTGATATCATCACTAAGATAGGCATACCCATACTCAACCTATAAGCCAATATTACATGTACAATAATCAAAGCCATGTCTACTGATTTCATACAGTGGACCCATGCTTGGATGACTTTATGAAACGGTCATAGCCGTCATACTTCGTGATTTGGTATGAATCTTGAAATCGCAACCTAGATGGATGAAACTAGATCCGAGGTCTTCTACCTCATTCACTTGATAGTACGAGTCTAACCATGCAAATAAAGGAGTTGGAGTTGAACATGGTAGACACCACTTGATTACCGACCAATGATGTACACCATCAATAGATTCGAGAGAAACCACCGATAATGATAATGGTTCTCAAGGTACTAATACACTATCTATGTGGTGTAAATGAATGAGATGAAGTAAAACACCACACATAATCTCTCCGTTGAAGGCCAATAATGAGAACCTGTCACAAAAAGGGATGAAACTTTCCATTGAGGTATGTAAGTTCCAAGGCACTGAAGGGAGTTTCTAATTCAACTTTCTGGATAATGCGCTAATGTCGATAGGAAGTGACCCGTCATAGGAGGGCCTTGATGTATCCCCACCAATGACATGAAACATGTATCAATAGTTTGAGACAGAATGTAGTGATGCCGTGCTGGTTCAGGAGCAACAAACATGAAATAAGGCTTAAGGGTATTGTAGCAACTGAGGGTGGACTTTCTCTTGAACATATCGATGACACTAAATGGAATTGGAAATATTGGCTCAAAGACCCAAGATGAAGGTGTAATTGACAGTGAGGCAAGAAAATTCCCCAAACCAAAGCAGTCATGAAGGTGAAGGGAAAGAGAGTCATGTTCAAGAGTCACTCGCTGCCATTAATAGGTAAAAATCCCTACTTTCCTAATTTCTCAATCATATCTGGCCAATACCTATTTATTTTTGATAAGATTGAGAAGGATAACATAGGCTTGATCTATAAGTTCATCCTTTAGATGAATCCTTCTAAGTATTTTTAACAAACCTTGAGAAGGAGTGGTTTGGCCTCACCATGTTCGATGAGTCCAATGTTGTTTAATAGCTTTACAAGTCTAGTGAAGGCATAACTCGACTCCTTTTTCATGTTTATAGAGTTTGAAAAATAGGCGAAAAATAAAACTCCAAAGGTTCATTTCTGTAAATTTAGTCTCTAGAGTCCAAAAAGATATAAAATGACACTCAAGAGAACCTTTTAGTCATGTTTGAATAAAATTTTGTAAATAGTTTATTCCACTCTAGAAAAGGGTTAAAATTATATTGGGTAGTTGTCTTTACATTTACTTTAATGAGTTAGAAAATACAAGTGCTTGAAAATATTTTCATATCTTGGGGTTCTGAAAAGAGATGAAAGAGGACTTTGGGGAGTTCCTTTTTCGTAAGTTTATAGAGCCCGAAAAAGTGATAAAAGTTTGTTTTTCATCAAAATGAGCAATGTTCAACTTAAAATCCACATTACATCCTTCAATTAACTATTAAAATGCTCAAAGCACCACAAAAGGATTAAAAATTTATGACATATGGTAAAAATTAGGTCAACAAATTTATTTCAAGCTTCCGGAACCTAGGGTTCCATAGATGAGACAATGGGTAGATCTCATGCCTCATCATGGGGGTGCACCTGTAATGAGGCCAAACCACTCATTTCGAATGTATTTTTTTGTTTTTTTGGATTTTATCATTTTTGTTTTTTAATGATTTTAATGTATCACAGACTAAATATTTGTTTCGCATGCAGATATTGGACCTATATGAACAATAGGTTCATTGTATCTTCAATGACAGGGAAATCCACAACCTTCACAAATTGGAGTTGTTGTAGGGTTAGAGGGGGAGATGGAGGAGCCCAACATAGCTGAGACTCTTGACGAATTTGAGTTTCATGTTGATGGTTTGATGCTTAGTGTTCCAAAGAATAGGATTAATGACATCCCTATGTGACTGCAACGATACACTATTGGAGTGTCAGAGCGCATTAATTGACTGCTTGCAAAGTTTCCTGCGTGGTTGTGTGTTATCATGATCATCATTAGGATTAGATGATTAGGAGGCCTTTGAGCCATATTTTTCCTTTATTCAATTTGATAATATAGGCCATGTGGCCATATGTGTCTTGGACACAATTTTTTTATATAAAAACAAACTCTATATATAGTTATCTATCGATGTTTCCAATTTTCTTTATTATCTTGTTCAATGTGTGATGTTAATTGAATTATTTACATGTTTTTCAAATGTTTTTCTAAAACATAATTGACTAATGCATCGGTTAATGTATTTAAACTTCTAAGAATATGCTAATATTGAATGTAATCAAAACATTGTTCTAGAAGGCAAACCCTTAAAAACATGCTTAATAAAGTTGGACTTCTCATTGAATAGATGTTGTTTAAATGTTGTACCTCAAGTTGTGAGTCAATTCTGACAACTAAATAGTGAATACCATGTGAAATAGCATCAGATAAGAATTATATCATTGCATTATATTTAGTGATATTATTAGTTGAGAAACCTATACAAATTCCTTGTAGACTCAATAACTCATCATCAGGAGCATATATTTCCCACATTGTGGAAGAAAGGTTTCAAGTAATATGACTAGTGCCATCAACATAAATAAGATATATATGAAGGAATGCTGACATTTGAAAATTACATGAAATTCAATATTAATAGAGGCAGTAGAAAAATCTAGAAAACCACATTGTAAACACACTAGCAAACCTAGAGAATATGTACACAATGACTATGTTAAGGTAAATTAGGCATAGGATTTTTTCAGGTACAACCCGTTTTTGGGCTACGCCAAAGGGATTCATCATAGTCAACCATTTCATAGGCCACTTATGCTAGTACACACTTGACTATATATAGACCTAACCATAATGGTTCGAGCTTCCCAGGTCCTAATTTGTTGGCTTCCTGGTCGTATAAAAGCATTAGGTCACCTTTTGAGAAGGCATGAGGTTTATCATTTTGGTCAAAGTGTGCTTTGACAAGTTTTTTGTGAGACTCGTTGGCCATTTTGGCATCACGTCAGGTCTCATATAGGCGAGATAGATGAAAAAAACATTCTTCTTCTGTGGAAGTTGCAGGAATAAGCTTGATGAATAATTTTATGGATGGAATCTCACACTCAATTGGGAGAAAGACTTTTAGACCGTACACCAAATGAAAGGGCGTGAATGCAGTCATTGTTGAAATAGAAGTTCAGTGTGCTTATAAAGTAGAAAAAAGAATGGTTGGCTAATTTGTCTTATGAATCCCTAGTATTTTTAACAAACCCTGAGAAAGAGTGGTTCGACTTCGCCATGTTCAATGAGTCCAATGCTGTTTAATAGCTTTACAAGTCTAGTGAAGGCATAACTCGACTCCTTTTTCATGTTTATAGAGTTTGAAAAAGAGGCGAAAAATGAAACTCCAAAGGTTCCTTTTTGTAAATTTAGTCTCTAGAGTCTAAAAGGGCATAAAATGATACTCAGGAGAACCCTTTAGTCATGTTTGACTAAAATATTCCTTTTTTGTAAATAGTGTATCCTAGTCCAGAAAAGGGTTAAACTTATATTGGGCAGACATCCTTACATTTAGTTTAATGAGTTCGGAAAGACAAGTGCTTGAAAATATTTTCATAATTTGGGAGTTTGAAAAGAGATGAAAGAGGACTCTAGGGGGTTCCTTTTTTGTAGGTTTACAAAGCCCAAAAAAGTGATAAAAGGGTGTTTTTCATCAAAATGACCCATGTTCAACTTAAAATCTGCATTACATCCTTCAATTAACTGTTAACATGCTTAAAACACCACAAAAGGATTAAACATTTATGACATATGGTAAAAATATTAAAAATTTATTAAAATAATAATTAATTGACCATAAATATTGAAAAATAAAAACATTTCTTTACCATTTTCATTTTTACATCTTGTGAGTGAGCTATAAGTGCATTTTACCCTCAAACTTCAGTAGGGGATTGTAGCCAATATGGTGGACCATTTCTAGTGCCTTGAGTTCCAAGTAGAAGATCTATCCTTTCTCTCCTTTTCCACCATTTTTATTTTTCATTTGATGCAAGTTCATGAGAGTTATACGTGTTTTAGGGTATACAATTATGCTCTAGGCACATTCCACCCTTTCTGTATTGAAAGTTGCAATGGGTCTGCCTGATCTACATTGGGAAGAGTGGACCAACGCACCTATCGAGAAGGAAAAGTGCGTTGGGTCACTCTTTCCACTAAAAGGGAGGTGTGATGGGCATAGTTTGAGAAACAAGTTTATGATTTTGATTTAGTTTTCTCTCAAAGTTTTGCACAAGGATGATTCTAAGTGTTTTTCTTGTGATTTTGCGACTATTCACCAGAGAAAAAATGGTTTTAAGCTGGAGAGAAAGAGAACATGAATCTCAAGACTTAGATTCTGCAAATGACCCAACAACAATATGAGGCTTACTAGGCTTCTTAAGTTCTTCTAGATTCCAGGCACAAGAGCCCAACTTGATTTATTGGAATATTTGGTTAGGTGATGGGATATTCAGGGATAGTATTTTAGGATAAGAGTACATACTATCACAATAAAGGTGGAGGATATCTATTTATTAGCAAGGCTATCCTATTGAAGATCTCCTATCTCACTATCTGGCATGAGAAGAGGTGGTGAAACTATGAAGGACTACATATCCGCTCATTGTGGGCCTCATTCTCAAGCAACAAAGGATGGAAAGATAGAGATCAAAGATGCTGTTAAACTATGTCTTAGGACAATCCTCTTCACTATCGTTCAGTTGGATGGTAGTTCCACTTTACATTTGGCTACCAAGTCCCAAATACAATATGCATTGGAGTGCATAGAACCTACTGTCTTCACTGGAGTGAAGGGGTATTGACTAGTTTGAAGGAACAACTAAACATATCAAAGGATTGGTGCATGAAGAAATTTGGGTATGGTTCTATTCTGATTTATTTTGCTTTGGAGATGTTACCAGTATTCTGTCCTAAACAAATTTCTTGTGAGATTTCGGAACCTAGGGTTCCACAGATGAGGAAGTGGGTAGATCTCATGTCTCATCATGGGGGTGCACCTATAATGAGCTTTACCCCTACTTTATTTCGATGGTTGCTGGTACAAATTATCATGATTGAGGACTATCCATATGCTAGAGTTGATTTCTGAGGAGGCCCAGAGCTCGTTTTACGTAAAAGCGAGCAATGGGGTGATATAGATAAACAAATGTCATTTTGAATGTTTTTTTTTGGTTTTTTAGATTTTACCATTATTTTTATGTTTTTAATGTATCATAAACTAACTATTGGTTTGACATGTAGATATTGGACCTATACGACCAGTAGCCTCATTGTATCTTCAATGACAGGGACATCCACAACCTTCATAGATTGGAGTTGTTGCAGGGGTAGAGGGGGAGATGGATAAGCCCAACATAGCTGAGACTCTTGTAGACTTTGAGCATCATGTTGAGGGTTTGATCCTTAGTGTGAAAAATAATAGAATTTGGAGTGTCAGAGCACATAAATTGATTGTTGTGCAAATTTGCCCGTGTGGTTGTGTGTTATTGTGATCATCATCGAGATTAGAAGATTATGAGGCCTTTGAGACATATTTTGTCTGTTGGCATTATGATTCTGGTTTGGCTCTATGGTACAGGTGTTGTACTTGATGGCAACTCACTCATGTGGTAGATCTCAATTCAGGCACTCAAAATGATGGAAAATGAGATACCCGCAGGAGATCCTAAGAGAATTTGCAGACCTGCGAGTACACCGACCAAGAAGTGTGGACATACATGCAGGTGCGCCGTTCAGATGGTGCGGACCCCCAGTTCACTCTCTCCAATGCATAAAAGCGCGTGCACGTGGGAACCTTTGAATGGTCCATGGTATTTAGCCCGACATATTTGATCCTATGGTTTTGGTCCATGGTTTTGCATCTAAAAATACTGATCCAAGGTATTGGGGTCCAGGTATTGAATACCTATGGTTTTGGACCATGGTTTGAGTAAAGGCTTGCCTATAAAAAGGAAAGGAGATCTCTTAGCTACACACTTGTGAAATTTGAATATCTTAAGATCTGAAATTTTGAGTGATTGGTTTTTAAAAGCTAGATCTAAATCAAGGAGAAAACTAAAGGCGAATCTATTGATAGGTCGTGATCTCTCAGGCGCATGAAGAGATCTGTAGATCTGACTGACAATGGCACATTGGAGGACTGTTAATTTGGCCCTAATCAGAAGTTCGCAGGTGATCCACGGCGTGAGTGCGGGGGTACGCAGCTCAGGAGAAAGCCTAGTGTGGGGGCACGCAGCGCAGCTAAAGGCGCAATGCGAGGTACGGAGCGCAGGAGAAATAACAGTGCGGGGGTACGCAGAAAAGCAGAAGGCGCAGTGTGAGGTACGCAACGTAGAAGAAGGCACAGTGCGGAGGTACACTGTCAGGTAGATAGTGCAAGTGTGGATCTGGGGAGAAGTACGTAGAGCACAAGAAAGATTAGGTGTGGATCTGCGCAGTTTACACACAGAAGAGCTGCGGATATCCCCAGGTTTATATTGGTCAAGTTGCGGACTTTTCTTTGAAGTATATAATTGCCTTTTATCTATTTGCTGCAAGAGTTCTGGGTTTAGTTTACTGGTATTGCCTTTCTGTTTACAACATTCTAAGAATTTGGGTGATTCATTGGTTGATTGTATAAGGAGTTTGGTTGTTTCATATGTACTTGTTGATTATTTGATGTCTATGGATCCAGTTTTAAAATTCATGAAACGTGGTCCTTAAAGAAGTAAAAAGAGCAAAGGGGGTTGTAGCTCCCTTCTAGGAGAGATTGGAAAACGAGAGAGGGTTGTAGCTCTCTGCAGGTTGCAGCCTACGTACTGGTAAAGGACTGCACCAGTACAAAACCATTGTAAAAGAAGTTTCTAATTGAAAGAAGATAGAAACATATTGCAGCAGGTGGTTTTCACCCACATT
The DNA here is from genome assembly GCA_000404065.3 of Pinus taeda. Taxonomy (NCBI): domain Eukaryota; kingdom Viridiplantae; phylum Streptophyta; class Pinopsida; order Pinales; family Pinaceae; genus Pinus; species Pinus taeda. The sequence goes on along the minus strand of APFE030265643.1, from coordinate 233,601 downwards.
GGGTTTCCACCTTATATCTGGTGTTCCTTGGTGTGATTATCTATCTTTCTTTTTCTTGCTCATTATTATATGGTACTGACATACAAACTAATGATCAATATCTGAAGAATAAATTAAAGTATAAATCTGGAAGGTATATTGAAAATAATTTGTAATAATACTGATTCACCCCCCCTCTCAGTATTATTTCCAACAATTGGTATCAGAGCAGGTTCTTCAGAAGAAGCTTGATCGCTTGAAGAAAGATCTTTCATCATGAGCAACTACGAGAGGGAAGCATCAATCAGGCCACCGATTTTTGATGGGACAAACTTCGTTTATTGGAAGGTAAGAGTTACTGCCTATCTTCAATCTCTTGGTACAAAAGTCTGGGATATCATAGATATAGGGTATACTTTTGCATCAACAACTCCTACAGATCCGGCTGAGAAGAAGAAATATGAAACAAATGAAAAGGCGGTCAATACTCTATTAGGATGCATATCTCAATCATAATTTGTCAAGGTAATGCAGTTTAAATTCACGAAAGAGATATGGGACAAGATTGTTCTGAGCTATGAAGGAGATGATCAGGTAAAATGAGCAAAACTTCAGACCCTCAGGATTCAGTATGAAAATCTCAAGATGTATAATGATGAAAGTGTGGCTAATTATTTTCTTTGTGTAGATGAGATTGTTAATTGTATGAAAAATTTGGGTGAAAGAAATAAAATAGGTTGTTGTGGTTGAAAAAGTTCTAAGATCTTTGTCCTCTAGATTTGAATCTAAAGTTTCTGCTATAGAAGAAAAGGAGAATCTACAAAACCTTAAAGTGTCACAGCTGCACGGAATTCCAACTGCTTATGAAATGAGGAAAGGAGGTCCATCAGACAGGAGAGTAGCTGCCTTCAAGGCTTCAGGCATAGGAGAGTACTATGAGTTAGGACACGCGTCAGAAGAAGAATAAGAATCAAATTTTGTCAGAAATCTTCAACGGGGTACTGGAAGATTCAGAGGTAAGTTACATTTCAAATGTTTTTCTTGTGGAAGAGTAGGTCACTATGCTGCCAAATGTCCTCATAAGGATAATATTGACAAGGGGAAGGAACCTGTTAGATGGAAAAAGAAACAGGCAAATAAGAAAAGCTATTACACTCATGAAGATAGTGATGGACTATCAAATAGCGATGAAGATGAACGAGGTAATCACTATAAACTTTTAATGGCCTTTGAAGATGATGATTACTTGGAGCCTATAGATGTGGATGGTTTTTATGAAGAGATTTCTAGACTCAAAACATGTTTAGAAGAAAAGAATGTGATCATTGATACTCTGCAGTTTCAACTTGATGAAAAAGAAAAAAATTCTTGAGAAGTTAGAATGTGAAATTATTGGCCCTAGAAAAGAAATTGAGAAAATAAAGGCACTTAATCTTAAATTTGTTAAAGGATCTGAAAATCTGGATGAGATTATCAATGTGCAGTGTTCCCCTTTAATCAAGATAGGTCTGGGGTATAATGGTGAAACATCTCAAGGTTCCACCTCCAAGAGTTATCTTGATGCAGCAAGACGGAGTGAGCAAAAGCCTAGTAGAAATCATCAGGCAAATCAGGGACAGTCTTCATCAAGAACGAACAAAGACTATCAAGAAAATCGGGGGCAAGCTACCTTAAGGACAAACAGAAGCTACAACCAACCTCAGGTAAAATCTTCCCAATTTTCTTCAAGAATGGATGACAATCGAAACTACAATCATTTGGTTGGTAGATTTGATAATCGCAGAAGTTTCTTCAATGGCCAATGTTTCTCTTGCCATAACTTTGGTCACAAAGCAACTCAATGTGTTACCTATAAGAAAATCATGACTAGAGAAGGTCAAAAACAAAGAAGTATGACTAGGATTACGAAAAGGACCTATAACAACTTTTTGGCTCTTGAAAATGAATTGAATGTTCTAATTGTAATAACTTCGGTCATGAAGATTCTAAATGAAAGAGCAGGTTTCGACACATAAAGGAACAAACCTCAAGCACCAGAACATGGAATAAAGGAACCACAACCAAAAAGATGTGGGATAGCTTTTTATGCAGAAGGACAGGAAAATCTATGGTACATCGACAATGGATGTTCGAAGCATATGACAGGTGACAAAGAAAAACTTGAATCACATACTGCTTTAGAAAAGGGAAAGAAAGTTTCTTTTGGAAATGATACCCCTGCAGCCATAAAAGGAAAAGGCACTGCTCAGTTGAAAGAAAAGGTCAAAGTTGGAAATGTTTTATATGTTGATGGCTTGAAGCATAATCTATTGAATGTCAGTCAGATGTGCGATAATGGAACCGAGGTAATATTTAGATCAGATGAGTGTAGTGTTCATGATCTTGATACAGGAAGAACAGTGATCAAAGGCAGAAGAACTCCAAATAATTATACATATTTGAGGAAGGACAACAACAATGCTATTTGAGCAAGGATGATGAACACTGGTTATGGCACCGGAGGTTGGGGCATCTAAGCTTTTCACAAATAAGG
>APFE030265643.1:156039-230851 GCA_000404065.3 Pinus taeda | reverse complement strand
TTTTGTGAAGAACATGGAATAAGAAGGGAATTCTCTACAGCTAGGAATCCTCAGCAAAATGGAGTGGTGGAGAGGATGAACAGAACAATCCAACAAATGGATCGTGCTATGCTTGATGAGTTTGGAACTCCCGCAACCTTTTGGGGTGAAGCTGCATTTGCTGCGGTTGCTATTCTCAACAAAACAAATGTCTGAGTAAACAACACTCAAACTCCTCATGAGCTCTGGTATGGTGACACTCCTTCGGTAAATCATTTCAAAATTTTTGGAAGCAAATGCTATATTAAGAATACTAATGAACAACTTGGCAAACTTGAACCTAGAGCAGATGAAGGCATTCTCCTTGGTTATTCTCCACACAGAAAAGCATATAAGTGTTATAATAAAAGAATTGGAAGAATTGTTGACAGCGTTGATGTAGTGGTTGATGAAAAAGGATACATTCCTAGGCAAGTAAATTATGAAAATATCGAAGAGGATCAAGACTACCATCAAAATCAGACTGATGATGAAGAAGAGACCCATGAGGAGCCAGAGGAACAAATAAGGATATAAGACAAGACTCCTTCCAGGTATGTTCAAAAGAATCATCCAGAATCACAAATTTTGGGGCAAAAGGAGGTAGGTGTACAAACAAGAAGAACAATTGCAGAAGCCTCAAGCTATTTTGCATTGCTCTCCTCCATTGAACCACAAAATGTAAAAGAGGCATGCAAAGATGAATGCTGGGTCAAGGCAATGGATGAAGACTTGAGCAGAGCGAAAAGAACAAACACTTGGGATGGTCCCCAATAATAACCAAAAAGATAAGAATGTCATAAGGGAACAAATGGATATTTAAAAATAAGTTAATAAAACGGGGAAAGTAAATGGTCTTACATGTAAAGGGATCGCGTACCCATGCTTCAAAATTTCCTTGACTATGAAGAAACTTTTGCTCCTGTTGCTAGACTTGAGGCCATACGAATGTTCCTTGCTCTCTCAAGCTTTCAGAAATTCAAAGTATTTCAAATGGACGTGAAATCGGCCTTTCTAAATGGAGACTTAGAAGAAGAAGTATACATTGAGCAGCCAGATGGTTTCATTCTTGGGAATGATCCAAATCTTGTATGCAGACTGAAAAAGGATCTCTATGGTCTTAAACAGGATCCAAGGGCTTGGTACTACCGGTTGGACAAATACCTTCATAAACAAGGTTTTTCAAAAGGTTCAGCAGATAGCAATCTTTATATAAAAATTGAAAATGAAAAATTGCTAATACTTGTTGTGTATGTAGATGATATTATCTTTAGCAGCAATGAAGAAGCTACGAGTCAAAGCTTTGCCTTGGTGATGCAGAAAGAATTCAAAATGCCCTTGCTTGGAGAACTGGCATATTTTCTTGGATTGCAAATCCAACAAAATGAAGGTGGATCTTCTTGTCTCAAACCAAGTATCTCAAACAAATTTTGAAGAAATATGGCATGGAAGATGCAAAACTAGTATGTACCCCCATGGTCATAGGATGCAGCCTCAGTACAAATGATGAATCAGCAGCAGTGCACATAAACCAACCTACAGGTCTATGATTGGAAGTCTACTTTATTTGACAGGTACCCAACCAGACATCATGCATGCAGTGGGAATAGTTGGAAGATTTCAGGCAAATCTAAAGGAAAATCATCTTCAGGCAGTGAAGAGAATTTTCAAGTACCTTCAAGGAACTCAAACTATGGCTTATGGTATCCTAGAGATACAGATCTCACACTTCATGCTTATACAGATGCAGATTGGGCCGGAAGCGTGGATGACAGGAAGAGCACAAGTGGTGGTGCGTTCTTTATGCGTTCCAGATTAGTATCTTGGTTCAGCAAGAAACAGAGTTCGATTGCCTTATCTACAGCTGAAGCGGAATATGTTGCTGCTACATCTTGCTGCACTCAACTCCTTTGGATGATGCAGACCTTTCAGGATTTTCAAATCACTTGTACACCACCTATCTCTATCTTATGCGATAACACAAGTGCAATCAGCATCTCAAAGAATCCTGTCACGCATTCAAAAACCAAGCACATACCAATCAAGTATCACTTCTCAGGGAACAAAGTGCTTGAAACAAAAGGTCCAGTTTGGAGTATGTTCCTTCTAAGGAACAAGTTGCTGATATTCTCACCAAACCATTGCCCAAGGAGACCTTTGAATACCTCAGGCAAAAGGTGGGGGTTGTTGATGAATCATCTTGTTGTTGAATCTCATCTGTTTCAGAGAGTGTTGGTTGTACACAAGTTTCATATGGGGTATATGCGTACATTTGCTGGGTTGCGAATTGGTCGAAGATCGACTGGCACAGGTTTAGGGGGAGCATATAATGCATTGTTGGCATTATGGTAGAAGATATTCATGATGATCTGAATATTGTAGAAATATGTCTCTATCGGTCATTTATGGTGTTTGGAGGACTGTGGTTCTTCGTGTAGATATTTCTTTCCTTTTGCAGATCTGGTTTATCAGGGGGAGCATGATCAGCAAAGCAAAGGCCTAAGCATGTTCTCAGGGGGAGCATAACCCTTTGCCCTTGATGTCAAAGGGGGAGAATGACATTGAGGATCTTGAGGATTTCCATCAAGTCCAAAGGGGGAGATTGTTGGCATTATGATTCTGGTTTGGCTCTATGGTACAGGTGTTGTACTTGATGGCAACTCACTCATGTGGCAAATCTCAGTTCAGGCACTCAAAATCATGGAAAATGAGATACCCGCAGGAGATCCTAAGAGAATCTGCGGACCCGCAGGTACGCCGACCAAGAAGTGCGGACATACACGCAGGTGCGCCGTTTAGAAGGTATGGATCCCCAGTTCTCTCTCTCCAATGCATAAAAGCGCATGCACGTGGGAATATTTGAATGGTCCATGGTATTTAGCCTGACATATTTGATCCAATGGTTTTGGTCTGTGGTTTTGCATCTAAAAATACTGATCCAAGGTATTGGGGTCCTAGTATTGAATGCCTATGGTTTTGGACCATGGTTTGAGTAAAGGCTTGCCTATAAAAACAAAAGGAGATCTATTGGCTACACACTTGTGAAATTTGAATATCTTAAGATCTGAAATTTTGGGTGATTGGTTTTTAAAAGCTAGATCTAAATCAAGGAGAAAACTTAAGGTGAATCTATTGATAGGTCGTGATCTCTCAGGCGCCTGAACAGATCTGTGGATCTAACTGACTGTGGCACATTGGAGGATTGTTAATTTGGCCCTAATCAGAAGTTCACAGGTGATCCACAGCGTGAGTGCGGGGGTATGCAGCTCAGAAGAAAGCGTCATGCGGGGGTACGCAGCACAGCTGAAGGCGCAGTGCGAGGTACACAGCGCAGGAGAAATAACAGTGCAGGGGTATGCAGAAAAGCAGAAGGCGTAATGTGAGGTATGCAACGCAAAAGAAGGCACAGTGCGGAGGTACGCTGTCAGGCAGACAGTGCAGGTGCGGATCTGGGGAGAAGAATGCAGAGCACAAGAAAGATCAGGTGCGGATCTTCGCAGTTTAGACACAGAAGAGCTGTGGATATCCCTAGGTTTATATTGGTCAAGTTGAAGACTTTTCTTTGAAGTATTTGATTGCCTTTTATCTATTTGCTGCAAGAGTTCTGGGTTTAGTTTATTGGTATTGCCTTTCTGTTTACAACATTCTAAGAATTTGGGTGATTCATTGGTTGATTGTATAAGGAGTTTGGTTGTTTCATATGTACTTGTTGATTATTTGATGTCCATGGATCCTGTTTGAAAATTCATGAAACATGGTCCTTAAAGAAGTAAAAAGAGCAAAGGGGGTTGTAGCTCCCTTCTAGGAGAGACTGGAAAACGAGAGAGGGTTGTAGCTCTCTGCAGGTTGCAGCCTGCGTACTGGTAAAGGACTGCACCAATACAAAATCATTGTAAAGAAGTTTCTAATCGAAAGAAGATAGAGACATATTGCAGCAGGTGGCTTTTCACCCACATTGGGTTTCCACCTTATATCTGGTGTTCCTTGGTGTGATAATCTGTCTTTCCTTGTTCTTGCTCATTATTATATGGTACTGACATACAAACTAATGATCAATATTTGAAGAATAAATTAAAGTATAAATCTGGAAGGTATATTGAAAAGAATTTGATAATACTGATTCACCCCCCCTCTCAGTATTATTTCCAACATTGTCTACTTTCATTTTGATATTATAGTTCATGTGGCCATATGTGTCTTTGACACAATTTGTTTTTGTGAAAACAAATTCTATATATAGTTATCTATCGATGTTTCCTATTTTATCTATTCTCTTGTTTAATGTGTGATGTTGATTGAATTATTTACATGTTTTTCAAATGTTTGTCTAAAGCATAATTGACTAATGCATCAATTATTGTATTTAAACTTCTAAGAATATGCTAATATTGAATGCAATCAAAACATCATCCTAGAAGGTGAACCCTTAAAAACATGCTTAATAAAGTTGGACTTCTCACTGAATAGGCGTTGTTTAAAAGTTTGACCTCAACTTGTGAGTCAATTATGACAACTAAATAACAAATACCATGTGAAATAGCATCAGATAACAATTCGATCACTGTGCTATATTTAGTGATATTATTAATTGAGGAACCTACAAATTCCTTGTAGACTCAATAACTCGTCATTAGGAGCATAAATTTCCCACGTTGCGAAAGAAAGGTTTTGAGTACTACGACTAGCGCCATCAACATAACCAACATATCTATGAAGGAAAGCTGACATCTAGAAATTACATGAAATTCAAGGTTAACAGAGGCAGTAGAGAACTCTAGAAAAACACACTATAAACACACTAGCAAACCTAGACAATATGTACACAGTGACTATGTAAAGGTAAACGAGGCATAATATTTTTTCTGGTACAACCCATTTCTAAGCTATGCCAAAGGGATTCCATCAAAGTAAACCAGTTCATAATCCCATTTTTCTAGTACACGCTTGACTATATACATACCTAACCATAATGGTTTGAGCTTCCCAGGTCCTACTTTGTTGGCTTCCTAATTGTATAAAATGATTAGGTCACCTTCTGAGAAGGCACGAGGTTTAGAATTTTGGTCTAAGTCTACTTTGACACGTTTTTTTTGAGCCTCATTGACCATTGTGGCATCACGTCAAGTCTCATATAGGTGAGCTAGATGCAAAAAATGTTCTTCTTTTGCAGAAGTTGCGGGAAGAAGCTCAAAAACTAATTTTATGGATGGAATCTCACACTCAATTGGGAGAAATCCTTCTAGACCATACACCAACTGAAAGGGTATGAATCCAGTCACTGTTGAAACAGATGTTCGGTATGCCCATAAAGTAGAAAAAATAATGGTTGGCCAATTCGTCTTATGAATCCCTACCATGCGTTGGAACATCATTTTCAAAACCTTGTTAATGGATTCTACTTGCCCATTTGCTTGTGGCTAATAGGGAGTGAGCTATCATGCTGAAGTCCCAACTTGGTAGTGAGTTCAAACATCATGTAATTTAGAAAATGTTTTCCATGGTCTATGACGATAGCTTGAGGCACACCAAATTTGGAAATAAAATGGTTAAAAAGGACTAATGTAATGATTTTTTTGGTGTCATCATATGTAAGCATCACTTCATTACATTTGGTAAGTTATTCTACAATAACAATAATGTAGCCATGCCCCTCGGCCGAACAAGGATTATGAGCCATAAATTCATCACCCCATTTGGAAAATGGGCCAAGGAAAATAAATGGATGCATGAGAGTAGGTGGAGCACAAAATTTCTTATTATAAATTTGACATGCACGACATTTCCACACTGCTAGAATACAATCTCGAAACATGGTCAGCCAAAAATAATAGCATGCAAAATATTTTGGGTAGTCACATAGCTAGACATATGTTTTCCATGTGCTCTAACATGATAATCATTCGAGGCTTTCTTGACATCCTCATGAGTAAGACACCGTTGAAAAATTGAATCAACACCCTGATGGTAGAAAGTGTCACCAATTATGATGTATTCGCGAGCTTGATATCGAATTCATCACTGATAAGATCAAGTAGTATCAGGCTAGAAGGTTTGGGTTTAGAAATAAATGAGAATATCACCATACCAAGGATTAAAAGAATTAATCAAAAACAACGTTTCATCTGGAATAGAATCATCAGTGGCCAATTCTGATTCAGACAAGGGAAGGTCAGAAATCAATTCAGCGAAGACTAGAAATTTCTTTGATTTGGATTTGATGAATTCTAAATCAAAATATTAGAGGATGAAAATCCACTTTGAGTACTTCCCCCCCATTAATTTACATGACAAAAGTAAGTCATCAAGTTGCAATATGAAAATACAGTAGTTTTTCAAAGCAATATATAGTGGGAAAACCTCTAGACATCTTGGACAAATGCTAAAGCTAACTTTTCGACATGCAAATACTTGGAATCAGTGTCAGTCAAGTTTTGGCTCAACTAATAGATATGGTGTTTGTCTCCTATATCATATTCTTCTACTAGAACCATTGCAATTATGGTAACTACTGTAGCTAAATTGAGAAAATAGCCTCATTGATAGTAAGGGGGATAGAGCAAAGATGCTCTATCTAACACATCTTTCAAAGTGATGCAGGAATCAATTGTTTTGAGAAATCTCAACAATCGGCCCCATGTTTCAATCTCAATTCCAGTCCAACCCTCCATTGCGCTACTATGATTTCCTTATACAAGCACGACGATCGATCTTTCTTTTATTTAATAGACCATTGGCGATTCTCTGTGGATTGTCTCACCTTAGATCCAACGGTCCAGGTTATGTTGCATAATCAAAAATCGCTATAGTTTCAACCATGGTGCTTTCCCCTTTGTATTGTCACGATGTGATTTATCACAATTGAAAACTACACTGTTCCATGGCCGAGTCTGATAACATACAAAGGATCTTTCGCGATGTGATATTTCGCAATTGCTCTTCACAACTTCTTAAGACCACGGGCTGATCACACTCCACTGCTTGTTTGTGATGCAATATTGTGATGATCACACATTGCAACTCTTTAAGGCCTGAGGTCTGCCTTCTTATAAACAAGTCTTGCGATGCAATATGGTGATCCAACGGTTGGCGGGGTTTCGTTCATTGATTCAGAACTTGGATCAATGTTTGGGACTTAAGCAGGCATCAACAATTGTAATAACATTAAAGACTGTGATTTCCATTAACTTTGATTTTTTATATCGTAAAGCATAGAAAACAAAGAATACTTGATTTTGTCTCGAATACAAACTAAACAGAAGTAAAACAGAAATCCACACAGGATCGATATATATATATATATATATATATATATATATATAATATATATATATATATAATATATATATATAATATATATATATATATATATATATATATATATAGTATATAGATAGTAGATAACCCACATGCAGATCAATTTATCAATATAGTAAACTTACAAAGTCTCGGCCCTCTGGCTCGATTACAACGATTTTAAAAAGACATCTATTTCAATATGGTAATCCTCTCTATATTACTTGACTCTTGCTTCCTCAATCCTCTCTCTCTCTGCCCATCCATCTACATTACATTTTTCTTCTTTTTATCAATACAAACCCACTCTAACTACTCAATCTCTATCTTTAAACATTCTAACAATCAATCTCCATTTTCAAGCTCTATCACACACCTATGCTAACAACTTATCTTTGAATCTAAAATAAGACAATTTCTACTTATTACAATAAATGAAATACAACTCATTTCTCAAGAGATCCAACCCTCTCAGTAAAAATTGACTTTTGACCACTCAGGTCAGTGAAATTCAACTTGTTTAGCCACAACATATGAACAAACTTTCACATTGCTCACTAAGTCCAGATGCTCCTGCATCAGAATCCCGAGGAAAAAAGAAATTATCCCTTAGACTTTCAGGGCTTACTCCATACTTCTGCAACTATGCTGTTGTTAACTAGCTAGCATCCTCCACTAGTTGTCCTTTCCATTTGACTAGATATTGGAAATAAATCTGTCCTCTGGTTCTTTTGGATACTCTTTTCTCCAAAACAAATTCAACTTCTTTCTTAACGGTCTTTGGCATTTGTTCTTCCCAGTTCAAGGTTTGAACTTCATCTTTTGTAGTTTCCTCCTGTAGCTCCGTCTCTGTCCCTTTGTATGGACACAAATCTGTAATATTGAAAATAGGCGATATTCCAATCCCTTCTGGCACTTCAATTTCATAGGAATTAGTTGAAAATTTTCTTACAATTCTACATGGTCCTATCTTTTTCATTTTCAGTTTATTGTAAGTCTTAGCAGGAAATATTTCTTTTCTTAAATATACCATCACTAAATCTCCCACTTGGAATTCTTTCTCTCTTCATATCCACTCTCTGCTTTTATTTACCACTGCTTTCTTGCAATCTGCCTTTGTCATCTTCTTGTAGTCTCTCCATCTGCTTTGTAAACTCTTTAGCTTGTGCACTTCTTATCTCTTGTTTACCCAAATTTCTGAGCTCATACATGCCTCTTGGATTCATTCCAAAAACAATCTGGAATGGACTCATTCCTGTACTTCGGTTTGGAGTGTCATTATAAGCAAATTCAGCTTGAGCTAGTGCTAAATCCCACTGCTTTAGGATTTTGATACACTAAACTTCTCAATATGTTCCCCAAGCTCCTGTTTACTACTTCGGTCTTTCCATCTGTTTGAGGGTGGTATGCTAAACTGAAACTGAGGTTAGCTCCTAGTTTCCTCCAAAGAGTTCTCCAAAAATGTCCTACAAACTTTGTATCTCTATCAAACACAATACTTACATGCAATCCATGTAATCTTACAATTTCTGAAAAAAATAGATTAGCTATATGTGTTGCATCACTAGTCTTCTTACAAGCAATGAAATGTGCAATCTTGGAAAATCTATCTACTACAACATAAATGGAATCATTCCCTCTTTGATTTTTAGGTAATCCCAAAACAAAATCCTTGCTAACTACATCCCACAGTACGTCTGGTATCGGTAATGGTTGATAAAATCCTATATTCTGACTTCCCCCCTTAGCACAATGACATATCCTGCACTTCTCAACAAATCTCTTAACATTAGTTTGCACTTTTGGCCAATAATAAAAAGCATTCACCTGAGCAAAGGTTTTATCTTGCCCAAAGTGACCAAATAATCCTCCACTATGTTTTTCCTTTATTATGTTTTCCCTCATAGAACACTTGGGAATACACAACTTGTTGCCTTTAAATAATAAACCTCCTTGGATGAGATAATATAACCATTGACTTTTGTTATGTACTATTGGATTTTGAACTGTTGTATAGATATCTTTGAAATCTGCATCATCTTTGTACATTTCAGTCATTTCTTCAAATCCTACAACACCAAATTTGAATTATTTCACAATAAAACTTACCCTGCTCAACGCATCAACGAATTTATTCAACTTACCACTTGTGTGCTTTATCACAAAAGTAAAGCTCTACAAAAATTCTACCCACTTGGCATGCTTTTGGTTCAATTTCAACTGGTTATTTATGAATTGCAATGCCTAATTATTCGAATACAATATGAATTATTTTGGAAACAAATAATATCTCCATTTTTTCAAGGCTTGCACAATAGCGTAAAACTCTTTATCATAAGAAGAATAATTCTTCTTCGCTTCATTCAATTTCTCACTAATGTACGCTATCGGTCTTTTTTACCGACTCAGAACTGTGCCAACTGCAACTCCACTAGCATTTGTTTCGACTTGAAATACCTTTTCAAAATTAGGCAAAGCTAAAATCAGTTCCTCTGTGATTTTCCTCTTCAGCAATTTAAAATTTCTGTCCACTGCTTCTGTCCACTTGAACGACTGATTGGTCTCCTTAACTGTTTCAAGAATTGGTGCACAAATCTGACTAAAACCTCTGATAAAATTTATATAAAAACTTGGAAGAACATGAAAGCTTCTTACTTCAAATATATTTATGGGAATAAGCCAGTTCCAAATTTCTTGGACTTTCTCTGGATCCATTTTCAATCCCTCTTTAGAAACTACAAATCCCAAGTAAATTAATTCTTCCTTCATGAAACTACATTTCTTCAGATTTATCAGTAGTTTCTCTTTTTGCAGAGTTCTTAAAAACAATTTAAGATGCTTTAGATGTTCTTCCTCACTTTTACTAAAAACTAAAATATCATCAAGATAAACAATCAAAAACTTTCCTGCATATTCCTTTAAGATTTCATTCATCAATCTCATGAACATGCTAGGTGCATTAGTGAGTCCAAAAGGCATCACTAACCACTGATACAACCCACTGTTTGTTTTAAATGCAGTCTTCCATTCATCTCCTTCTCGAATTCTTATTCAATGATATCCACTCTTCAGATCTATTTTAGTAAAATACTTTGATCCACTCAAACAATCTACTAAATCATCCATTCGTGGCAAAGGAAATCTATACCTGATTGTGATCTTGTTTATGGCTTTGAAATCTGTGCACATACGCCATTCACCTCCTTTCTTTGGACTGAGTACTGTTGGTACAACACATGGACTAAGACTCTCTCTGATTAGTCCCTTATCCATCAGTTCCTATACTTTCCTTCCAACTTTTGCATTCTCTTGAGGTGTCAACCCGTAAGCGGCTTTGTTTGGCAAAATCGCTCCTGGTATTAAGTCAATGTGATGACTGATACTCCGAACAAGTGGCAATGCATTCGAAAACTCATCCACAACAATGTCAGCAAAATCATCTAACATAATTTTAACTTCTTCAGGCAAATCACCCAATTTCATGGAAGTTAAAATTACCTTTGGTCTCCCTATGGTAGCAAAATGAATTTATTCACCTTTCTCAATCTCTTGCAATAGCTCCTTTTCGCTCATCAGCATAACACTATTTCCAAGTGCTCCTCTATGAGCGTCAACCTTCAATGGTAGCAATGTATGTTTACTTCCATCCTTCTCCAGAGTATAAGTGTTCCTCCTCCCATCATGAATAGCTTTCCGATCAAACTGCCACGGTCTTCCCAACAATACATGGCATACATTGATTGGCATGACATCACATAATATTACATCCTTATACGTGCCAATTTGTATTTCAACCTTGCATTATTCTGTCAAAATGATCTGATTCCCTTTCTACAACCATGAAACTTTTTAAGGAGTAGGGTGCATTGTCTTTGCCAATCCGAGCTTGTCCACCATCTTTGTAGAAATAAGGTTATTAGTGCTTCCATTGTCAATTATTACTTTACAACACTTACCTTTGGATTTACAGGTAGTTTTGAATAAATTATTCCTTTGTGCTGGTTCTTCAATCTCTTTCTCAGTATTATGAAATGTCCTTCTCAACATCAGGGATTCTCCTACTTTAGGGGTTTCTTCCTTCTCCATAAGCTGAGGTGTTTCTGGTTTCACCTCAGCCACATTCGCATTCCTCTAAGTTGCTAGTTTATTATGAGGACAGTCCCATGACACATGTCCCCATTCTCCACATGTGTAGCATCAAACATCTCTTCCTTGGCCTCTTCCTCTGGGCGCAAATCTTCCTCTATTAAAATCCCCTCTCTGCGGTGGTTTGCTACTTGAACTACCTGCTTCACACTGATGTTGCTGTCCCCTTGGTCTGGTAGTCACTCTACCTCTTACTGCGCTTCTTCCTCTATTCCTCTGATTCTGTTTTCTCAACATCTTCTCCTCTGCCTTCAAACTTGCTTGATAGGCATCCTAAATAGTCTTCAGATTTAGCAAGCTGATCTAGTCTTGTATGTCGTATCTTAAGCCATTGATATATCTAGCTACCTTCTCCATGCCATCTTTTGCATGTCTTGCTCTAATATTTAATCTATAAAATTCTTCTATGTACTCTTTAACAGACATTCCTTTTTCCTTAAATTTTGCAATTGTTTAAAAAGATTTAGCTGATAATATTTAGGCATAATTTGGCTTTCATCTTACTTACCATTTTGTCCCATTACTTGATCTTGGAATTTCCTTTCCTTGTTATGGATGTCTGTATCTTGTCCCACCAAATAGCTGCACAACCCTTCAATTTGGTGACTGTAAATATCACCTTCTTCTTGTCGTCAACTTCCTCTTCATAGTCAAAATATTTGCCTAATGACCTGATCCAATCCATTAGCTCTTCTACATTGAGACTCCCTTAAAGCATAGGAATTTCCACCTTTGGTTTTCCCCCTAATTTTTCCAACATCTTAACAACTATGATAGTTTCATTTTCCTCCTCTTCTTCTTCCTCAGAAGATTATTCTTTAGCACTGTCATCCCCTTCATCAGGTGTTCTTCTCTGAGTAGTCTCAATTGTTTCCATCCTCGTATGTAGACTGCAGGTCTCCTCCAACATAACTAGATTTGCTTCCAGTCTTCCTCGACCAATGCCAGCTCCTCTCCTTGGTGGCATGTTTATTTCAATCAACTTTAATCTCTCTGTGCCCTCATACCACAAATGGTGCAGGAATCAGTTTTTTTGAGAAACCTCACTAATTGGCCTTGCATTTTAGTCTCAATTTCAATCCAACCCTTCACTATGCTACTCTAATTTCCTTATACAAGCATGACAACTGATATTTATTTTATTTCACAAAGATGCTCACGATTCTCCATGGATCATCTCACCTTATATCCAACAGTATATGTTATGTCGCATAATCACAAATCACTATAGTTTCAGCACCGGTGCTTTCCCCTTTATATTGTCACGATGCGATTTATCACAATTGCAAACCTCACTGTTCCATGGCCGCATCCGATAACATACAAAGGATCTTTCACAATGCTATGTTCACAATCACTCTTCACAACTTCTTAAGACCACAGACCAATCACACTCTACTACTTGTTTGCGATGCGATATTGTGATGATCGCACATCACAACTCTTTAAGGCCTAAGGTCAGCCTTCTTATAAACAAGTCTTGCGATGTAATATGGTGATCCAACAGTTGGTTGGGTTTCGCTCATTGATTTAGAACTTGGATTAATGGCTGCGACTTAAGAAGGCATCAACAATGGTAATAACATTAAAGACTGTGATTTCCATTAACTCTAAGTTTTTATATCGTAAAGCATAAAAAAACATAGAATAATTGACTGTCTCGAATACAAATAAACAGAAGTAAAACGGAAATCCACACAGGATCGACACATACACACACACACACACACACAAACACTCATAATCCCACACACATTAATTTATCAATAGAGTAACACTTACAAAGTCTCAGCCCTCTGGCTTGATTACAACGATTTTAAAAAGACCTCTATTTCAATATGGAAATCCTCGCTATATTACTTGACTCTCGGTTTCTCAATCCTCTCTCTCTCTGCCCATCCATCTACATTACATTTTTCTTATTTTCTATCAATCCAATCCCACTCTAACTACTCAAACTCTGTCTTTAAACATTCTAACAGTCAATCTCTATTTTCAAGCTCTATCACACACCTATGCCAACAACTTATCTTTGAATCTAAAATATGACAATTTCTACTTATTACAATAATTGAAATACAACTCATTTCTTGAGAGATCCAACCCTCTTAGTAAAAAATAACTTTTGACCACTCAGGTCAGTGAAATTCAACTTGTTTAGCCACAACATGTGAACAAAATTTCACATTTCTAGCTAAGTCCAGATGCTCCTGCATCACAAAGCATCAAAATATTTTTGAGTAATGTGATCCCAATGGAAGGGACCCATTTTTTTAGTAGGCAAGTAAATCCTTTCATAAGTTATATATAGTTAGGGATGAATATACGTAGAAAGTTAGCCTTCCCTTGAAGGCATTTTAACCGAACAAGTGAAGAGGGAGTAGGAAAATCAATGATTTCCTGGAATTTCATAGGATCGATGTGGATCCCATTATTGGATGCTACGAATCCTAAAAATTGACCAAATTGAAAACAAAACACACACTTTTATGGATTTAGTCATATGTTATAATGCCAACAACATAGGAAGATTTCTTTGAGATGTAATGGATGATCCCCACAATGTTTGAAATGGGTAGGAATATCATCCAAATAGGGTTGCACTATATGCTTAATATCATGGAAAGCATAATTCATTGCCCTTTGAAAGGTTGCACAAGCATTATTCAGGTCAAAAGGAAGTTTGCAGTAGGAAAACATACCTCATGAACAAATGAAGGAGATGTTATGCTAATTCAATGGTAGAATGTTGATTTGATTGTAACCAGAAAAGCCATCAATAAATTAAGAGATTTCACTTTCAGCACAATCATCAATGATTTGGTCAATGGAAGGGGTCGGATAGTTGTCCTTCGGACAAGATCTATTGATCTCCCTATAATCAACAGATACTATAATTGTAACTTACTTCTTCATAATAGGAACGACATTCAAAACCCAATCAATCAGAGGGACATGATAGATAAAAATAGTATGCAAAATCTTTTCAAATTCTTCTTTCATGACGACAAATTTATTTGGGGGAACCAAACGTAAATGTTGACGAACAAGATTAACATCTAGATAAGTTTTAATCTTGTGTACGACAATGTTTGGATCTATGCCTAATATCTCTTCGTATGTCCAAATGAAAATGTCACAGAATACTTGAAAATTTTCCTTATAAATCTTGATCTCATCGGGAGAAAAAGACGCACCAATGTGGACATTTTCAACAACTCTAGGTTTGATAGAAATAATGATGGGTAAAATATCCTCAATATTAGCTAAATTATTCTCAAAATTCACCACATGAACAGAGATAGAACCCCCAAATGACCCAGTAACATTGGGTGAATAATAATCTTCAATATTATTCTCAATAATTTTAGGTAATGAAGACAAATGATGATAATTTTTCCATGGACATTCATCTAGTGTCATGATCTCCATGATGCTCTCATTAGTAGAAAAAGTGTCATTGAAAGGGTCAGAACCTTAATCTTGGGAATGATCAACTCAATTTACTAAGGTATTAGTATCAACATTTGCTGAACAGGTCAAGTAAATGGCTTCATACTCTATCTCAATGGGACTTAGCGCCATACAATCACCAAATGATTCAATGTTAGAGCTGTCAGGTACTATCCAGGGATTAGTTGGAATAGTAGAAGACAAAATCATATTAATAGAGGAAAACATATTTGGAATGTCAAGAGGAGGGAGCGTAAAATTTACCATCAAGGATGAATATTTAAGTAATCCTATCCTGACATGTTGATAAGGTTGTAGGGATTCAACTACAAGTGGAATACTTCCAGTGACTTGGGAATCAATGAGAAAAAATGCAAGTTGATTGATGGCTATGATGCCCCCCTGATGAAGGAAAGAAATCATCCTAAAATAGGTTGAGACCATGGATTCCATGGCTTAAACCTATGTTCATCCCAGAAAGAGGTTATAATTTAAAGTTCTGTCAATAACTTCAACCTATACTGAGACTATTTTTCCATCCAATTCTACTTGTAATGAATTCAAGATCCTGTAAGGCTTAAATCCTCTCCCATCAAAAGATTTGAGGGTGGATGGTGACTGATTAAGTTGTGGAGAACCAGTCATTTTCCAACATGAAAGTGACATTATGAAAGTTGAAGCACCTTTATCTATGATAATGTGGTGAATAGTTTTATTTCTAACAACAAATTGAATCATGAAATCCAACTAGGGTGAGAGTTTAGAAGTATGGTTATCATGATTAAATACAACAAGATTTGAATATAAAGGATCCACTCTTCTGATCACTAATAATAAAGACTTCTTTTTAGCATGATAACTTTGCAACACCTCAAGTGCTGACACAAACGAAATATTTTTGAGCTAAATCCTCAACTATGTTGTAATTTTTTTGCATCTCTCGCCCAAGTATTAAATGTTGTCTTATGAATCCTCCCTTTAGGCAATTTGATAGTCAATTCAACAATTGACTTCTCTATTTTATATATCTAGAGAGGATGTGAAGTAGGTTAAGTAGAGCCAGATGGTTGATCATTAAACTTTCCAGTTGAAGGATTTTGATTTCCATAATTCTTATTCCTTATAGCCACCATGACACCATTCTTATTTTTAACAACATATAACATCATTACCTAGGAATAGGAAGATGGGTTTCAAGGAACAATATTTTTCTCTTGGTTTGGAAAGGAGTCTGTTAAAACAACAATGAAAATAGATGAAACTTTCCAAAATCTATAGATATCTACACGATGTGGAAAGTCCTTCGTGTAATGTTCATCATTAGAGATAAGACATGGATAACAAGGTTTTTTCTTCTCATCAGGAGACTAATTCCTTTTATTTTCCTATGGAGGGTTTTGTTCCTTATTCTTTCTTTTACCCTTTTTCTTACCTCTAGGTTGCTGAGATTTTCCTTTATCAGATTGAACATCGTTTATCTTGGAAGTAATCATAGGAGAAAGATTAGAAGGGTTTTGATTGGTCATAGTGGGAGGATATTTCGAATTAGGTGGATTAGAAGATTTTCTCGCTGATTGTTGGCTAACGAACCAATCACGCCATCATTAGGGTGTGGTTCTTTCAAAGGAAGAGTAGGTGGGATAGTATGCTAGGGTCTCAGAGCATTGGGTACCTTGTCATAGAGCATGCTAGATTGAGTATAGACCAAATCTAAGTATTAAGCACAAGCAATGACTTGCTCTTTATTAACGACTCTTCCTTTGGTAACGTCTTAAGGTATTGATGGCATGAGGGATTTGACAAATCACTCAACCAATAACTAGCCATGAATGTAAGTTTTGAACAATCGACATCAACACCAACACTCATGAATATGACCATATATATGAGTGGAATTTGACTATTTCAAGGAAGTCAACAACTCAGTTCTAGTTTCATATTGATGGGTATTTAGAAATGGGTTAGAAATATGGTCGCCATGGCATTGAAGTTGTTAAAAGAAGCTCGTGGAAATTCAACATACCACTTCTTTGTCATACATGTCAGAGTTCTCTGGAAAAGTTGTAAATAAATGGAATCATCATTCAAGGAGTTGGATGAACACCATAAATGATAGGTCATAATGTGAGTGCACGAGTCTTCTCTAGTATTTCCATTGAATTTCGGAATGTCACTCAAAAATTTAATAGGTGTTACAGGTCATTTTTTTGCATTCATTCAAATGGCCTAGAAACTAGATCAATCAACATTCTTGACACCTTATCATTATCCCTTTGTAAAACCTCAAGCATTGATTCTCTGAAAATTCCACGGATTCTAGGCTTATCATCTTAAAAACTTATTTTTGGCCCCAACACACCCTACCCTTTAGTTCACCTGCAATGGTTACATGTTGCATAATTGTGCACTTGCATTGACCAGCACATGTTTCTCTCCTTTGTAGGTGCGATGGTTCTAGAATTTCAGGAAAAATAAAAAAATATTTACAAAACTTCTTCTTCCAGAAGATTTTAAGGATTTTTTAACCATTTATTATTGATTCAGATCTTGAATTCCTATCCTATCCTATCTTATAAGTCTTATATCTTATCCCTAGAGATTATCCTCCTTCATATATGGATCTTAATCCTAGATTGGTAAATCCTAAACTGCCGATTTTACCCTATAAATTCACTACCTTTCATAGAGTTTGGGTTGGATTTTTGAGACCATTAGCTCTGCCTTGATGCTGTTGATTTTACCTAAGGATCCATTACCATCCTTGAGTTGTGATTGAAGGTTTTCCTTGTGTCTAATGAGGGTCAATTTTAGTGGATGATTTTACATTGTCAAGAAGTACAAAATGGGTTGTAATCTTCTCCTATATTTCATTAATACAAGAAGCTATGTTTTTCTATGCTTTGTATCTATTTGATGCATATGTATTTCAGTGCCTACTTGACTCATTGAATAGATATATTAGTTTATGCTATGGATTTCTTGTATTTCTCTTGTTTGTTGTGATTGTCTTGCAGGTTCCATTTATAGTAATTAGAGTAGGACCTAAAGTCTACAAGCTAGGGAAAGAGTAAGATTTGCATTGGACTCTAGGTAGGCCTTTCCTCCATATATTAATTTCTCTAAAGAAAACATTTTCCTTTTAAGTTTTGTTGTTTCTAGATGAGACACTACATCTAAGGGTTCACTTATATCCATAGAATAGAATTTTCCATAAAATAGTAGGAATGGTTGACCACCAAGGAGAATGACAAATGGGTTCATTCGTGATCCAGGATAAATCTAGTAACTCAAGCATTGCAAAAAATGGAAACTATATTTTAAAGTCCATTTGGGAATGTTGACCTTGCGGGTAAAGGTTAACCTATGGTGGGGGGTATCCTAGGTATCACAGAATGGGTTGAGCAACCAGTATTTGCATTCTAGGATAAGAAGGATTTTGATAACAAAGATAAATATAACTAGGTTTCCCAATTCCATGAAAGCCTCAATAAGGTTGGAACAACTGAGTTTTGATATGTTGGCCTTGATAAGGCATTTGCAGAATGGTAAATTGACCAAGAAGTATTTGTGGAATGCCTTGGAATGGTTTCCTGAATGGATCTTGCATCATTCCCATGTTGGGTTGACTAGTTGGTTGGTACATGTGTCATGCCATGCACAGGTTGTTTCACTTGCATATGAGGTATAGACTAACCAAGAGGTGGAGTTTGTAATGATCCTTGAAGAGGTTGGGTAGATGGACTTTAAGAAATTCCAAACACCGTTGGATTAGGTTGTATTTGAGATACAACCTAAACACATTGACTCACTTGAGGTGTAACTTGGACAATTTGAGGCATAGATTGAATAGATTGACAAGTAGGAAACTAGGGTGTAGCTAGAATAGGTTGACATTTCGGGATTTGATTTAAAACCAAACCAGGTCGAATGGGAAACATAGGATTCCAAGGATTATCAACCATTCCTGGAAATGGAATACCCATAGGAAGAGGAATTGAATAGGGTAGAGCACGGACTTGTAGTGTTTGATCAACATAAGGGAACATTATAGCAATAGGTTTCCCCCATTATGAAGAATATGGAGTGTATGGATGCAATTGCCCCCTTGAGGAGGGTACCCAGTATAAGATGGAGTAGGATGCTGTAAATGTACCAATCCACTAAGAAATGCACCATACTACTACTCCAAAAGAGACGGGGGCACAACAGGTGGAATAGATGGTGGGGTGCTCCTTAAAGAAGGATTAGATAATATTCCTGATGAAGCTCATAAGGGAGAAGTCAATGGACTAGTCGATGCACCAAAAAAGGTTCTAGACAATGACTGGTAGTCAGATGGTACTAATGGACCACCATACAAATGGGTTTCTAGTAAAGTCACAAACATAGAAGAGGTTGCGACTTCATTTGATTCACTCATGTTAGTAGACATGGTTTGAGAGACTTTCATTAAATCAATCATGGTTAAACTTCTCAAAGGAGTTTACCAGGGGATTTTCAAAGGTGAATTGAAATGAGGAGTATGACAGGTTGTGTTTGAGCAGGAGGAGTAAGAAAAGGATGGTCTTGATAAATGGGAATCCCTTTTAAATGGAAAGGAGTTGAAGATCAAGACTCTTCTTCAGTAATTTCCTAACTACTCAAAAGACTAGGTGTAAGTTGTTCTATGTTAGAACCAAAATATATAGGTTGTGGTTGAGACAAAGGCAGCGAAAGAAAAGACGAAACTCCTGAAATAGTTGGCTGAGCCATTTGAGGTTCCTCAGGTTGTATGACCTAAAGTTGTAAAGTATGTGAATCCAAAAATTCAAGTTCAATAACCTCAGGTTTTAATGTTCAGGGCCTTTAGTTTCGACCGCATCAGACTCACTAGCTGGTAAGGATGTAAATTCAGGTTTAGTGGTTATGGGAAGTGATGATTCTGGTTGGTTAATTTCATACATAGTTCTAGAAGGGGTAACTTTCGAATTACCAATTTTGGCAGTTTGTGTTTTCTTATTCTTATGATGACTAGGTGTTTCCTCTGGGAGTGAAGAAGGCAATATTTTCATTTTACATGAACGATGGGGTTGTAGAGGGTGTTATTCCACGATGGATTAATCAATTTTAGAAATTAAAAACAAAATTAAAATAAAACATGGGTAACTAGGTAAAAGGGTTTACGAAGTCACTGTGAATTGCAATATACTGTTTCCAGTACATGTAGTCAATCTCCCCAAATGTTGTGTTCGGTGTATCATAGTAAGCAAGGCGGGTGACTTGGTCACCTATGGTAGTATAGCAACCTATAGGGGACTTCCAAAATATACCTAGAGGTACATGGAAGTGTAATCCATGGTAGTTTTGTCTAATGCATCATGTACGATAGGAAGTATTTCGATATACTTTTCATATGGGGAACACCATCCAATATACTCGAAGGTATGTGGAGAACAATCCAATATACTTATGTATGTGGAATACAAACTAACCCCAGAATGTAATGTACACAAATAATGATAGCTCCTATGTTTTACGATGCCGAAACATGTCTCTAGCCTAGACCTCTATATGTGCTGGTAATGTTACAAATGCACATTAGGTTAATTGATTTTTTTTTGAAGTTGATCTTCAATTAAGTTTCAATTTCAAGGCTCATGGTATGAATTCACCTAAACTTCCTAGGATGAAACTAGTATGATGAAAAAACTCTTTCATTTCAATGAAAGATCTATCTACGAGAAGGAATAAACAAATAATAATGAAACAATCAAATATGCAACAAATGACAACTTCCTAATTAGATTTTTCAATATACTCTTCCAATGCAATTCAACAAAACCCTATATGAAATACAAAAAAAGTATTTTTCTTTTATTTTATTTTCAATTTACAAATACAATGAAAATGAAAAATAAAGCTAGATGATTGACCAAAAGAACCCACACAGACCACAACTGTAATATGAAAATTATTTTCATTCAATCAACAACCAAGCCAAGTGTTCATAAATCCTAATTGAAAAGAAGGAATAAAAACCCAACAAATCCTCATTAAAAGGAAATCAACACAAATGTAAACACACTGATGGATTTTGCAGAGACAATGACTATTACAAAGGCTCATAAAAATTTAGTGGACAAAATAAAAAGTGAGAGTAAGGCGTTAAAATACAGTTTCTGCATCATAAAGGAACCATCATAGGATAAACATAGACACCAGTGTGATGCATCACAGTTACAGAGAGGGACAGGTGCGCTGTGTCACTCTGTTTTAGTCTAGAAAGTGCTCTAGGGCTTCTTTTGTTCAAAAAGAGAAACAAAAAACCTACCAAGCTCATACTGGCTCTTTCCTAAGACTAACTACTCTCTAAACAAGTCAATTTAAGTTAGATTGGAATGTCTAAAATGGATAAACTAAGGAAGCCACTAAAGGAACATTTGGTTCCCCAATGGATTTGCCAAGTTATTTTTATGGAAAATTATCTTCTATGGATAGAAGTGAATCCCCTAGATCTAGTGGTTTATCTAGAAACAACAGAAACAAAAGAGGAAAGTGTTTTGTTTAGAGAAATTAATATATGGAGGAAAGGTCGACCTGGAGTGCAACACAAGTATTCCTCTTTTCTTGGCTTGTAGACTTTAGGTCTAGCTCTAATTACTATAAATAGAACTTGCAAGACAATCAAAACAAACAAGAAAACTACAAGACTTCCATAGCATAGACTAATATCTCTATTCAATGAGTCAAGTAGGCATTGAAATACATATGAATCAAATAGACACAAAGCATAGGAAACCAAAGCTTCTTGTATTAATGAAATGTAGGAGAAGATTGCAACACTTTTTATAGTTCTTGACTATGTAAAATATCCCACCAAACTTGTCCCTTAACCACAAGGAAAGCCTTCAATCAAAACTAAAGGATGGTAATGGATCCTTAGGTAAAAGAAAAAACATCGGGGCATAGCTAAGAGTTTCCAAAAGCGAACCCAAACTCTATGGGAGGTTGTGAATTTATAGGGTAAAAGTGGTAGTTTAGGATTTACAATGTAGGCTTGAGATCCACATATGAAAGAGGATAAGCTCTAGGGATAAGAGATAAGACCTATGAGATAGGATATGATAGGAATTTGAGACCTTAATCAATTGTAAATTGTTAAAACCACCTTAGAAGCTTCTAGAATAATAAGTTTCTTGATTTTTTTTTTCCTGAAATTCTAGAACCATCGCAACTGCAAAGGAAAGAAACCTACATTGGTAAGTGCAAGTGCTTATTTATGCAACATGTGACCATCATAGGTGAACTAAAGGGAAGGGTGCACTAGGGACAAAAATGAGTTTTTAAGATGACAAACCCAAAATTTGTGGACTTTTTGGAGAATAAATGCTTGAGGTTTTGCAAAGGGATAATGACAAGGTGTCAAGGATGTTGATTGATCTGGTTTCCAAACCATTTGAATGAATGCGATAAAATGACTTGTAAAAACAAGAAACAAATCTCAATATTATTATATTACTATGGAATATGAAATTACATTTTAATACAATATAACCGAAAAATGGTTGAGATGAAGCCTTCCAAACTACTTCAAACTGAATTTGGCCTCTCCTTTCAAACTAGAATTGATAACACACCTTTGAATTCTGTTGGAAATACTGGGGCGGTGAATCAATATTCCTTATAAATTATCACTTTTAAATCTTTTCAGAACATTAGTTAATCTTCAATTATTATTATTTTTTATGTAGTAATAATAGTAAATAAAAGAACACAATAGGCACAAGAATTTTAGTTGGACAACCCCCTCCGGGTTAAAACTGCCAAATGATTTTCTAATAAATTATTTTATATTCAGCCCCAACTAAAATTAAAGCAACAACTTCCCAAAATTCTAGAAAATCAATCTTCTCCAGATCCCACTGGAAGGACGCCCCAATGCCCTGGTTTCTTTAGTAATCCACTGAATGGATGCCCAAACACCCTTGCGAGCCACAACTCATCCTAGCACCACCCTACCACCCTGAAGTGTTCATAGGACCCAACCTATAGGTGACTTCATACACCTGCCTAGCACCTCCCTGCCACCTTATAATGACTAAAATAAGACAAGGGTGTAGATTCCCAAACTAGGGACAATAATCCACGATACAATAAGGTGTACAATGATTTTCGTGTACTTGAGAAATACCCAATCAATCTATGAACTGCAGCCCAACCATGACATCATCCCAACAATGACTCCTATACCTCCCAACATTGCCTCTTCGACTCTAGGCAAATGACTCTTTCACAATTGACTCTTTTACAGTCTTTACAAACTCTTTTACAAATGAATATTTTACAACTTTACAATGACGACTCTTTTAGAAATGTCTCTTTTACAATCATGACTCTTTTATAAATTACTCTTTTACAACTTTACAATGATGACTCTTTGACTTAACAATACTCCATGATATTTGGATGGTTGTCATGTCTTCAAGGATGTCATGTTGCAGTTTTTCCTTTGATTTGATATTTCTGCTCTTGAATTCTTGGTTGATGTTTTACTTGAATCTTCTTCTACCTACATGCAAAATTTTCTCGGAAAACCCAATCCCGAAACAAAATAAAATACCTTGCAACTTACCTCTGCCTAAAAAACACATGTAAGTGTGTAGCAGTAGACAAAGACTCCCACTCTTGATATATGCATGGACTCTATGCAAGACTATATCCAAAATTGACCTAAAGATATCTACAATAAAAAATGATGACAAACCCTAGACTTGTGATGGACCAAGTTCTAAGTACAACAACAAAGACCATTTTATCAACTATGACAAGACAAGTAACATGAACTTACAACATCATATAAATTTAGCAGACTTGGTGTAGCATCAAGAATATGTAGCATCAAATGTGTAGTATCAAGAATAGTACATCCGAAATGTGGTATCAAAACTAACTATGACATATAGAGACATAGAGATATAACTGAGACCCTGAATATCCTTACATTGTCTTGCAAAAATATATGTTAAATATGATACTCAAAATTAAAATGTAAACACTAATAACACATACCTTAATGTAGGAGGCTTACCCTTGACTGTTGACGTGTGGTCTTATTGCAGTGATCCTTGAATGCATGCTTTTTCTTGCCTTCTAGGAGCTCGATATTGAATATGTTGTATATATGTAATTTTGGATCTTTAGGGTTTTAAATTTTGTCATGTGGTAGCCCTCTGAGTCCTATTTCCAACCCTACAGGTCTGATCAAGATTGGATTCATCAAGAAAGAGTTATGCCCAATCTCCCACAATGACCTGATTATAGACTAGCTCAGTAGAGCGAACTTGTACGAAGTGCCACATGTCACTTTTGAGACTTTTGGCCCTAAAAACGATACCCAACAAACTAAATTCCGTCCTATTTATTTTAATATTTGCAAAATTTGAATCCAATGCTCAGAGAGAAAGTTATGAAGATTTCCCAACATCACATGTTTGACATGTAATTCGGGAGCTTGCAAAACCCCTAACTTCCTTAGATCATATTTCTGAAAATATAGGCGAACGAAGATCTGAAATTCAGTGACACAGTTCATCAAGATTTTGGTTCAAATGGGTTTTAATTTCATCTTTTGAAACTTCACATAAAAAATGTTATAGTGAAAATTCGTTGGTGACCTGTTTGAAGCCACCAAATCCCTACTAGAGGAGGATATGAGGGTCACTATTTATATGAATGTCTTGAATTGAGAGGGTCCTCAACAAGATAATGTTGTTGGGATTTTAGGAGCCAAAAAAAAAACGCTATTAATTATTGACTATTCAATGACCACAACCAATTATGAGTGCCATGCCACAACCCCGTAGGGTTTTAACACACTAACTAGGATTACTAACTTCAAACATGAATATCTCTCAAACCGTGAAGAATTACGTGGTGTGCCATATATCAATGGAAAAATCTCAATGAGAAGAATCTATATAGAAGATCCTTGAATTAGAATAGAGTAAGTTTTCAAGTCAAAGTTCCCATGTAAGATCCGGGTAGCCCCCGATGCTGCTTGGGTTGACATCAATGACAACCACTGATCAACAATCTCCCCCTTTGGCATTGATGGCAACACAAGTACTCCCCCTACGATCATGACACATCTTCCTACTGCCTTCTCTCCCCCTTTTTCATCAATGGCAAAGGGTAACTCCCCTTGACAAACTATCATCTTGCAGACGTGTACACACCTCCACTCCCCCTTTCGACTTAGTGAGGTAAGAGAAAGATTCTAATGAGAACTTGGGAGAATCCCAAGCTTTTGATGAATATACTCAAATGCTTCACAAGGCAATGGTTTGGTAAATATGTCAACAATTTGTTCCTTTGTGCTAACATATTCAAGCTTGATATTATTTTCAACGACTTTCTCTCTAATGAAATGATATTTGATTGAAATGTGCTTTGTTTTGGAATTCATCATAGGATTTTTGGAGATACTGATGGCACTGGTGTTATCGTAGAAGATGGGAATAGTCTCATCAAACTTAACTTGAATATCTTGCAATATTTTCTTCATCTAGAAAACTTAAGTACAACAAGCTTCTACCACAATATATTTTTCTTTCGCTGTGGATAATGCGATTGAAGGCTGATTTTTACTTATCCATGAGACATGGCAGCCACCTAGGTAGAATGCTGCTCCATTTGTACTCTTACGATCATCAACACTTCCTGCCCAATCTTCATCTGTATAATATTGGATGACTATATCATTTCCTTTGGGATGCCAGAGACCATATTCCACTGTGCCCTTAATATATCAAAGAATTCTTTTGACGATGATGATATGAGATTGTTTTGGTGCTACTTGGAATCATGCTATTGTCTAACTAGCATCACATCTGTCCTGGAGGCTGTCACATATAGGATACTACCAATCATGGATTTACAGAACCTTTGGTCCAAATCCTTTGATGAATCTTCTTGTAACATGTTACCATGGGGGTAAGGAAAGGCTTACAATCTTCCATCTTGAATTTCTTGAGCATTTCCTTGGTCTACTTGATTTGATATATGAATATTCCTTTATCTTGCTGAGATATCTTTATAATTATTAGATTGTCTTCATATACTTTCACATATAGATTTCTTGTCAGTGATTCCTTTCTTGAATATGTAATACTTCAACTATTTGTCTCCACATGAACATGTAATGAAACTATCATCTTGTTCAAACTATCTATCTGTTAATCACAAACTTGTGTCATATACTCTTGCATAGACTCCTCATCTTCAAATTTCTAGGAGTCGATAAGCTAAATTGTTTAGAATAGTGTGTCATTTAACAGATCGTCTTGACTCGAGTCATTAACCGAAGCAACCGGTGATTCCTCAAAATCCATTACGAAATGTGAAAGCATAATTGTTGGGACCTTATTGCCTTCTTGCTTTTATTTCTCATCTTGTACTTGTTTTCCTTTCCAAACCTTCTTATTCTTGTTGTCATGCTTTTCATTCATAGTTGATTCCATCTTGTACATGCAATTATGAACTATGTGTCCATAGTTATGCAATTTTTAACATTCGATGTTATTCATAGAAGATTCCGTTTGGTGTCTATCTTGTGATCCAACAAATTTGTTTCTAGGGTTTTTCCAATAATAGTTGTACCTATTTGGAAATTCACAATCCTTAGCCATATGTCCAAAATTTTTACATTTGTAACATTCGACATAATCTCTCAAATGATAAAATTTGTTGATATTATGTTGAGTTCTGGAATATCCATTTTTGAAGGATCTCTTGGAATTATAGTCATTCCAAACATACATGTGACATTCTGCAGCTCTATGTCCAAACCTTCCACATGAATAACAATGACCATAAAAGATAGGTTGGTACCTCGGAGGAAATCTTCTTCGAGGAATTGTCTTCCAAGGTTCTTCCTGTGAGTCTTGATCTCTTGATTTAGCTAAGAGATCTATCTACTTGGTAGATTTTCATATCCATCTTCATTAATTGTCATAGGACTTGACTTCTTTTCAAATTTTTCTTTGTAACCAAGACCAGTCTTGTCGCTGTATGATTGTTGGTTACTGATGAGTTCATCCAAAGTCTTTGAACTATTGGAGTAGTTTTGAAAAGTTTTTCCATTTTTTACTTCCTTTTGTAGAGCAATTATTTCAGCTTCCAATGCTTCTCTTTCCTTGTTTCTTTCCTTTAATTATTTCCTGAGAGATTCTTCAATTAACTAGTATTCTTCAACCTTGATTTTAAGGTTGAGGACCTATTCTCTTTCTATCTTCAATTTGTCTTCAAGAGTATTGACATGCTTCTTCTCGGCTTTGAGCTCTTTGATAAACTTGATCACTTCGTTTTGAAATTCAATATGAGTCATCTCTTCTTCTTCATCTCCTTCTTTGTCAGGTGCCTCTTGCTTATTGTGCTTGGCCATAGACAATACTCTTCTATTAAATTCTTCTTCATTATCACTATCTTCTTCAAATGAGGAACTATATTCTTTGGTGAAGAAATGTTTCTTAAACCATTTCTTATTGCCTTGCTTGTTGAACTTCCTAGGACCTTTGTTTCCATTTGTAACAACCTCATTTTTGTGAGGACATTTGGTTGCAAAATGCCCAACCTCATGATAGTCAAAACATATTAATGAACTTTTACCTTTGAATTTTCCCATACATGTTTTCATTTTCCGCGTGAAGTAGGCAAATTCTTTATTTGAGAGTTCTTCTTCCTCTTCTTCCTTTTGTTCATCCTTACAACTGCAAGTTTTTCCTTTCTGAGTCTTCTTGTCCTTACCATTATTCTTGGATGCGGAAAATGATTTTTCTAAGTGAGATGTGCCATCCTCTTATTCAATCCTCATTTTATATGCCGTAAGAATTCCATGAAATTAAGATATGTTGAGATTGGTTAGATTCGATTTATCTTCCAAGACATATACCTTAGGGTTAAATCTTGCTGGCAAGGTTCTCAGGATCTTTCGGATAACAATTTTCATTTCAATAGGTTCTCCCAAACCTTCCAACGTATTTGTTGTTTCATCAACATGCTGAAAGCATGCAACAATATATTTATTTTCCATCATTTTGAGTTTCTTAAAATTTTCCCTGAAAATTTGAAGCTTTGCTTTTTTCACCTTTGAGTCACCTGCATATATATTTTCAAGCTTACCCCATACCTCTTTAGTAGTTTTGCAACTCAATACCTTAATATAAACATATTCGATAAGACCAACGATAATAAGATCTTTAGCCTTTTCATAATATACCATATTTTCTTACCTTGTTCATCCTTGGTAGGTGTGAAGCCTTTGTCAACAATTTCCCACACTTTGTATCCTTGCGCCAACAAATGAACCTGCATTCTTCCACTCCAAAGTGCATAGTTATTTCCATTGAAAAGAGGAACTCTATTCTTATTCTAATCCATGATCTCCTTCCAGTTGTTAGACTTCTATTGAAGGAACTAAGCTTTGATACTAATTGTTGGAAATACTGAGGGGGGGGGGGGGTGTGAATCAAATATTCCTAATCAATTAGCACTTGTAAATATTTTCAAAGAATTAGTTAATATTAAATTATTATTAATGTTTATGTAGTAATAACAGTAAATAAAAGAACACAGTAGGCACAATAATTTAAGGTGGAAAACCCCCTTTGGGTCAAAACCACCGAATGATTTTCTAATAAATTCTCTAATCTTCTGCCCCAACTAAAATGAAATCAACTACTTCCTAGAATTCTATAAAAGCATTATTCTCTAGCTCCCACTAGAAGGATGCCCCAACACCATGGTTTCTTTAGTAATTAATTGAATGGATCCACCAACACTCTAACGAGCCAGAACTCACCCTAGCACCACCCTACCACCTTGAAGTGTTCACAGGACCCAACCTGTAGGTGACTTCATACACCTGTCTAGCACCTCCTTGATATTAGCACTCCTCAGTGTCCCAAGGATGAGAAAGGAGACCCACAGTGGTAACCTAAAACCAACCTTTTGATTTGGAAGCTAGCCCTACCAAACCAGAGAGGGCTCTCTCTATGGTCACAACCAAGTATTTGACTGGTGCAAGAATGGATTTTAGGCCAGATAGTTTAGCTAAATTTGTGGTTTTTGATTTTAGGGTTTTTTACTGGATGAAGGTCTAGGTCTAGGGGGCTAGGTCAGGGCTTCCAAAAGACGAGTTTACAGAAATATAATGGGGCAAGGTAGGAATGCTCAATTAGCATTCTTGATTTTTCATGGTGGATAGGGTAGAAAAGCAAGGTTTAAAAATGAGCATGAGTTCATGAATTCTATTTTATCAGAGGAAAATGTAGCAAAAATATGAGAGTTTCAACAAAATAGAGCATAAACATATGAATTGTGTTTAATACTTATGAA
This sequence comes from Pinus taeda, assembly GCA_000404065.3. NCBI lineage: Eukaryota > Viridiplantae > Streptophyta > Pinopsida > Pinales > Pinaceae > Pinus > Pinus taeda. The sequence goes on along the minus strand of APFE030265643.1, from coordinate 201,568 downwards.
ACAATCAATAGAAAGCATTAAGAAGGAAGTAGAGAGGAAAATACATTCTTACTAATGATAACAGAAGAAGAAACACTTCTAATGAACATACCACAAGAATCCCACTATAATAGCTGCAAGTCCTATATATTACTCCTGCAAATAGTCACAAGTACACTATCTCTACAAAGCCTTGACTAAACAACATCCAACCCTTCCCTTCAGTTTGATTTGGGTAGATATAGACTAAAACAACTCTTTCCTCCTCTCAAGGGTCAAATCCCTCATAATAGGAACAATTTACAAGAATATCTCTAACCAAACCTAAACCCAGGGAAGTTAAAACAAACTCCCTAATTAAACCAACTGATTCATTTTGACTTTACAAACATAAGTAAGCATGCACCTACATAGAATTTACATTATCTACCTCATTTACATTTGATTACATCACATTATTACCCTGGAGGAGTGATTTTACCATCAACTTTGGCTTTGATTGGAGAAAATCCAAATTCTCATTTTCCTGGGAAAAGCATAGCAAATTCTTGGAAAAACACATCGCTATCTGGGAAAAGTGCAACACAAACTTGGAGGACAGTTTTGAGCGAATTCCCTTAATCCAAATTCTGATCTGAAGGCATAATTGGAAAAATTAGGATGTATAGTTATCCATAGAGTCCTTATGGATGCAAAATGACCTCTCCAAAGATGATAAAAATGGATTCTCCCAATGTCACTGTAAAAGCATAGCTCCAGGGCAAAAAAAGTGGTAGAAAGTGGTTTTTTGGCATGTGTTTGGCTATTTTCTGCCAAAATGAAAGCTGACATGGAACCCAACTGGCATAGATGATATGTGCAGGTGATAAGCTATCAAAGCATGCAGATATTTTTTCATTTGGAGGTCCCCAAGGAAAAGTTGTTGACTTAGATTTTCTATTATAGCCAAAAAGTGACAAAACCTAAAAATGTTCGAAATTTTCTACAAAAGTCGTCTATACTTGCCCCTGTGAGTTGGAAAATTATGTGCTAGGTAATGAGAGAGGCCTCAACAAATAGGTCAAGTTTATCCTTCTTCCTTTGCTCAACTAGGGTTTTCTTCAATTCCCTTTTCAAGTTTTTGACCCTGATTTGACTGATCAAGTGTCGAGTGTAGTAATGCCTTGCCATGTTTCTCTCTAGGTTGGTGGCCATGTTTTCCCTTTTCAAGAGCATCTCCAAATGATCATTTACCTCCTTAAGACAATACTCCTTGTTTTCTTCAAGATCTGCTTCAAATGATTTAACAAGGTCTTGCTGACCCAATTGAGGAGATGACTCACTCCCCTGCCCTTCTTGTATCTGTAAAACTCTAGTCTTTGGACCTCTAGGCTTGATATAAACCTTCATGCCTTCAACCTATTCCACATCTACCACTGCTTTTCCTTTGTCATGCTCTGCCACCACATCAATTTTAGGTTTGTTAAGCAAGATATTTTTTACCTTTAGCTGCATGCTTTCCTGCTGTAGGAATGTAATCATATAGTTGGCCTTTTCCATGTCATCCTTTACCCCTCTTATTTTTGCCTCTTTCACCTTCATGATTTTCTCATGTGACTTTTCCTCCTCATGCATTTCTATATTTTCCATATAGGTGTCAAAATCTACCTACTCTTCCTCTTGCAAAGGTGCCTCATGGTGATATGCTGATGTCTCTTTATCAACTTAGGTAGGCTTGGCCCTTTCAACATTGCTTGGAGAAAAGACAAGCCTCTTTCCTCTTGTGTACGTTTTAGTCACCTTAGCCCTAGATATTCTTGTTAAAGGTATGCTTATATAACCCACTTCATGTGGTCTTGGTGATGCCACAGGTGTAGATTGACTGCTGGATTGAGGTGGAGTAGGCAAAAGAGAGGGTGACTGCATAAATGCCTCCCAAGACAAGTTTACATGTGTAAGATGATGGTAGACAATGATTTTCCCCAAGCCATGATGGAACAAACTTGATTGATGATCTTGCTCTTTTCTATGTACCTTTTTTCCATTTTGACCAAACTTTTGTAGAAGTAGTGAGGTAGGTTAAGAAGTTTAACACCTGTGAAATGAGTAATCTAACATGGTACTGATATATCCTTGAAATCCTACCCTCACATGTGAAATATTTCATGATCATTTTCATGAGAGGGGCATACTTATCAAGCAAATGTATAAAAGGAAAAATATGCTTTGGAGTAGCTTTATAAGGAGGTTTCAAAAACATTTTATAATTTTCAATATCTAGGTCTGTCCTTTTGAACCAAACCTCTCCATGATTTGGGAGTCTAGTGGTTGTGGAAATGGCCTCAGATGAAAGGGTAAAAGTGATCCCTGCAATTTTTTCCTTATCCCTCCTTAGGATGGTTGCACATCTGCTTGTTAACTTTTCATTAAAACCTAACTCTTCTATCTTTTGGCAGAAAACAAGGCAATCTCCATCTTGGAATGACATCTTAAGGAAGGGTTAAGAAATGATGTCTTGAAATTTAGTGGGTTCATATATGATTATTTGGCCTCCATTATGCTTCTTTTGATCAATGTTTGAGGTTTCTAGATCCATTGAAAACCCTAGATCACTAAGAATAGGAATTAAGGTTTTAAGTTAGGAAAACATGGGATTTTGGGGCAGTCTTAGGAATGGAGGGAGATGAATAGGTTGGGGATCTTCTAAATTATTGGGAAAATTTAGGGGGTAGGGATAGATGTTAGGGAGTGTAGGGGAGTGAAAGTTTAGGGGATGGGTGAGGGGAAAGGGTGCAAAAGTGGAAAGCACATTCCTAACCTATGAAAATGTAGTTTAGGTTAGGGTTTGTGATGAATTGAAGGATATGAGAAAAATGAATGAAAGGAGGTGTCAAGGAAGCTGAATGAAGGTGAGGGAAGGTGGTTTGAGCCTTAAATTAGGGTTTTATCAAGGAAAATGGATAAAATACTCAGACAACCAAAATTGCAGCAAACCCTAGGAGAGGGTGAATTCTGAGCTTTCAAAGGAAAAATGAAACAAATGGAAGGTGGAGGAGGGGTGTGAGAGCCTCAATTACTTTTATTTCAGGAGCTGACACCTTTGATTGTTGAAGAAATCCCTTGAAAACAAATATTCAACACCTTGGAGGAAAAGCGCAACACTTGAAAGAAAAGCGTAGTACAATTGACAAAATCACAGCAAGGGATGAAATTTGGCACTTTTTTGGCAATAATCTTATTTTCTAAGGGTGGAATGCTTCTTTCTGGTGGAGTGACATCTTATGAGGGTGGTATGAGGAAATTTTTTTCTCCTTTGGTCTTCTTATAGGCTGGGGGGTCAATTTTCTCTTAGGTGGTGATGTGGCCCCACCTTGTATTTTCACAAAATGATATGAAATGCTAGCATATTGTAGCTTCAAACCTTATTATACATAATTACATCTTAATTAATATCAAAATTCATTTTAGAGATGATTATATAACACTTTTCCCTATTACTATTCCCACAATGATGACCTAGATGATGTCGTGACTCTTTTTGACCTTTTTGATGACTTGACCTAATGATGACATCTAATGGAGTATGAAATTGATTATTTGGACCTTGAAACATGGCTAAACATGGGATGATGACTGAGGTGATGATTAAGACACTTTATTGATGAATCATTAGAATGAGTGACGACATGAACAAGATGGCATTTTGATCATGAAATGGAGGGACTAGTAACCTACCTAGACATACTAACCAGTGACCAAATTTTTATTTGAATATCTATTGAAACTATAAAAATTTGACCGAAGACCCTAACAAAAACTTTGAAGGAGTACATTTGTTCACTGTTGATTGACATGACTGACATACACTAACACTTGCCACCCTATAATGACTAAAATAAGACAAGACCGTGGATCCTGAAACCAAGGACAACAATCTAGGATACAATAATATGTACAATGATTTTCATATACTTGACCAAATACCCAATCACTCTATGACCTCCAACCCGACCATGAAATCATCCCAAAAATGACTCTTATACCTCCCAACGTTGCCTCTTCAACTCTATTCTGATTGACTTTCACAAATGAATCTTTTACGATCTTTACAATGATGACTCTTTTACAACTTTACAATGATGACTCTTTTACAATGATGACTCTTTTTATAAATGACTCTTCTACAACTTTACAATGATGACTCTTGGCCTTAACAATACTTCATGGTATTTGGATGGCTGTCATTTTTTCAAGGATGTCCCACTGCAACACTTCCTTTGATTTGATACTTATGCTCTTGAATTATTGCTTGATGTTGTACTTGAATCTTCTTCTACCTGCATGCAAAATTTTCTTGATGAAACCAATACCAAAACAAAACAAAATACCTTCAACTTACCTCTTCCTGCAAAACACATGTAAGTGCATAATAATGAATAGATACAAATTAAAATTACAATGCGTTCTTGAAGTGTGCTTTTCACTTTTGTTTTTGACTTGTTGTAGCAGTAGACAAAGACTCCCACTCTTGACATAGGCCTGGACTCTATGCAAGAATATATCCAAAACTAACCTAAAGATATATAAAATAAAAACTGATGACAAACCCTAGACTTGTGATGGACCAAGTTCTAAGTAAAACAACAAAGACCATTCTATCAACTATGAAAAGACAAGTAACATGAGCTTACAACATCATATATATTTAACAAACTTGGTGTAGCATCAAGAAAATGTAACATCAAATGTGTAGTATCAAGAACAAGACATCCGAAATTTGGTATCAAAACTAAATGTGACATATAGAGAGATAGAGATATAATCGAGACCCTGTATATACTTACATTGTCCTGCAAAACATATGTCAGAGATGATTCTCAAAATTTAAATGTAAACACTAATCATACATACGTTTTTGTAGGAGACTTACACTTGATTGTTGATGTGTGGTCCTTATTGCAATGATCCTTGAATGCATGCTTTTTCCTGCCTTGTAGGAGCTCGATATTGAATCTGTTTTATCTATTATTTCAAATCTCCAAGGTCTAAACTTTTGTCGTGTGGTAGCCCTTTGAGTCCTATTTTCGACCCCATGGATCTGATCAATATTTGATTCTTCAATAAATAGTTATGCTCAATCTTCCATGATGACTTGATTATAGGCTAGTTTAGTAGAGCGAAGGTGTACGGAGTGCCACATGTCACTGTTGCAAACTTCGGCCCTGAAAACGATACCCAACAAACTAAATTCCATCCCATTTCTATCCTCTTTTTTTAAATTTGAATCCAATTCTCAGAGAGAAAGTCGTGATTCTTTTCCCAACGTCACCTGTTTAACATGGAATTCGGGAGTCTGCAAAAGCCCTAAGTTCGTCAGATCATATCTATGAAAATATAGGGAACAAAGACCTAAAATTCAGTGACAAGTTTCATAAAGATTTTGGCTCAAATGGGTTTTAGTTTCTGATTTTGAAACTTCTTAAAAAAAGAGTTATAGCAAAAATGCCACGATGACCTACTTGAAGCCACAAAATCCCTACTAGAGGAGGATATGAGGGTCACTATTTATATGAATGTCTTTAGTTGAGAGGGTCCTCAACAAGAGAACGTTGGAGGGATTTTAGGAGAAAAAAAATTTATTAATTATTGACTATTCAATGACCACAACCAATTATGAGTTCCATGCCACAAGCCCATAGGATTTTAGCCCACTAACTGGGGTTACTAGCTTCAAACACGAATATCTTTCAAACCGTGAAGAATTATGTGGCATGCCATATATCAACGGAAACATATTGATGGGTAAAATATATATAAAATATTATTGACTTAGTATATAGTGAGTTGTCAAGTAAAAATTCCCATGCAAGATTAGGGTAGTCCCCAGTGCTGCTTGGATTGGCATCAATGACAACCACTGATCAAAAAATTCACCAAGAGATGAGATGAGTTTTCATTCAATCTCACCGAATCACCCAAGGGTTTTTATCCTGGTGCTACTGAGGTGAGATGTTGGTTCTCCAAACCTCACTACAAAGACAATACAAAAATCCAAGATGTCCCCAAATGAACTCACCCTCCTTTTAGAATCTCGATAGATAAATCTACAATCTTCTAGAAGTATTTTATTTTGATTATTTTAGTATTATTTTTTAATCTCCCCCTTGAATTCATCTAAGTGATTTTTTTTTTTTTCTTTTAATTTTAATTTTTTTTTTTTTTTCTTAATTTTTTTTTTTTACTTAAGTCTCAACTCAACCAATGTTTGGAGAAGTATCATGGTTTTTCCAAGACTCTCCCTACGAACAGATCATATTTTCCGTCAGAACTTCATTGATGAAAAGATGTAACCAACACAAGGAAGGAGGACTAAAAGTTAGCCAAATGTTGTGGTGTCATAAAACTCTTTTCAATTCATCCACATGCAAATGATCCAGAAAAAACGTTCACAAACGATGCTTATTTACACAAATGAAAACAAAACAAGACCAACCAAAAAACAAGAAAGAAAAGAAACTATGTACATAGGGTAGGGCACAACCCCAGACCATCATTGAAAATAATGTTTTAAGTCTTGTCCATTAACTGGAAGAGAGTGAATCCTCTCATCTAGTGATTGCAGACGATATGTGTTTTGGAAAAGTTTTCTGTGTACGGTGAATACTCTGATCCATGAGGATTGGAACTTAGTTTATTTTCCTTTCCCCTCGTGGGATTTGTCCCACTTCAAGGCTGAGTCACCCACACTAAATTCATTCTTCCCTACAGACTTACTATCAAACCACATCTTGATACGACTCTGGTGAAGTAAGAATTTTTCTTTTGCCTTTTTCCTTTCTTCCTACAACTTGTGAAGGGTGTTTATCCTATGTTGAACTAATAAGCAAGGCTTTCCCTGGGATTCTTGTGAAAGTTGAAGGGAAGCTAGGTAGATGTTCTTGGGTAGGATGACTTCTTTTCTGTACACCAGGAAGTGAGGAGACATATTTAGAGAGGGTTTTGGCATGACTCAGTTAACCCATAAGGTATTCACCAAAGTGGAGTGCCAGTTCCTCTGTTCAAAGAAAATGATCCTTTTTATAATGCAGATGAGGTTCTTATTTGTAGACTCAACAAGACAATTTCCCTGTGGATAATAATTAGTTGAATGTTTCAATATGATTCCTTTTTCTAATGAAAAATTGTATAATTTTAACGATGAGAAATACATTGCATTGTAAAAAACAAGTGAAGTTGAAATGCCAAACTTGGAGATGATATTCTACTTAAGGAAGCTGATGGCTTCCTAATTATTCACCTGTTTTAGTGGAATTGATTCTACCCACCGCATGAAGTATTCTATAGTGGTAAGGATGTAGAAGTTCTCCTTTGATGAGTGCGAAAAAAATTCACCAATCACATGTAAACCCCATTGTTGAAATGGTTCTTCCACTACAATAGGCTGCACTGGGGCAGGTGACTTCTTCCCTCTGCCATCACACCTTTGACAGACTAGACACTTGCAGGAATAGGCATGAGCATCATTGAATAATGTGGGCCAATAGAAACTGGCCTTCATAACCTTGTGTGAATTTGTGTCACTCACGAAGTGTCCCACAACTAGTCCATTGTGGATACCATGCAATACTCTCTCTGAATCATGTGCTTCCAAGCACTTGAGCAGAACTTCGTTATGGTGCTTTCTGAAAAGCACCCCATGCACTGACTAGTAAGTTAATGCTTTGAGCCTGAGTGCCCTATTTTTTTGTACGGATAGGTGAGAGGGAAAGGTGGCATGCTAAAGACATTGGCACACATCCGCCTACCAAGAGTTTGTGATGGTAGTGGAGGAAGCTCGCTCAACATTATACATTTTGATTTCATGCTCCCATCCAAATAGATTTTCCTTTTTTGCATCTAATGCTTCTATTGCTAGCTAAAAATGACCATGGCCCTTGATCATGTGAACTAAATTGAACTCTAAGTCATAATCCATAAACTAGTCATATATTTCACTCTTCTCTCACTCAATGTTTTTTGAACAAACAATGATCTGACTACTTGGTGTGGAACAAAGGTAATACAATAATTTTTCAAGAAATAGGGCTAGAAGTGCTTCCCTGCCTTGTATACTGCACAAGCTTGTTTATCAATGGCAAGGTATTTGAGTTTGGGTGCTTGAAGGCTGGAACTCACGAAAGATATTGGCCACTCATTATTCATATCATCCTTTTGTGTAATGCACAATGGCAAGAGAAGTATCAGGAGCGAAAGTGTAGAGAAGAAAATATTTGTTGAAATATAGGTTGTACAAAGAAGGTGCGTCTGCGATAGCTTGCTTGATATGGGAAAACACATCCTTTTCCCTCTTATCCCACTTATATATTGCAACCTTCCTTACCATATCCTACATGGGTTTCCCGATCTGAGCATAATTGGAGATGAATTTGTGGAGAAAATTATCTCTCCCAGGAAGGACTCAATAGTTTTTTTGTTTACCAGGAAGGTAATCTGCATTATAGCTTTGACCCTTTCTAGGTCTACCTTAGTCCCACTCTTTTCGATAATATGTCCTAATAGATTACCCTTGGACATTGCAAAAATACTCTTCTTGGGATTATGGGATATCCCGTATTTCTGACATCGCTTGAAAATTTCCTTTAGATGGTGTAGGTGGTTGGATCTTTTCTTGGAAAACACCGTAACATCATCTAGATAGACCACTACACTTTTCCTGATCAGTTTGTGAAATGTAATTTCCATTTCTCGTTGGAATATCGCATCGCCATTTACTAGCCCAAATGGCATTCTTCCGAATGTGAACATACCCCATTTTGTGTGAAATGTTATCTTGAGTTTATCAGGCTCTAAGACCAAAACTTGGTTGCAACCAAAATACCCATATAGCAAAGAAAACATTTCTAACTTTGATACTATTTGCAATATCCGCTCCATAGACAAAACGGGGTAGTTATAATTTTTCGAGGCGTAGTTTAAGTTGAAAAGATCAACACACAAGCAGATTTCCCCATAATTCTTTCTTACTAGGACTAGATTTGATACCCAAGTCAAATTCCACACTTTATATCAAGCATCCAACAATTTCCTTAACTCCTTTTGAATCAGAGGCTCAAACATTGGATGTACCTTTCACAACTTTTGTTGGAAAGGCTTGGTCTCTTCTTTAATCGGAATCACGGGCTGGATTATTCGCGTGTCATAAGTTTTGAGCTCATCATACATCCATGTAAAACATATCAGTAATGCTTGAATAAGCGGATGAATGCTTGCAACTCCTGTGGTGTGCAACAAGTACCAATATTAACAAAATTCAGATCTTTTTTTGTTCCAAGATTTATTTGCTCATGCGACAATTCTGAACTATGGGTTTTTGCATTAACTGCCCCCTCAAGTGGTTTTGAAAGTAATACAATGTTTTCAAAGAAACCACACCTTTTGACATGGGGTTCTCTTTGTTTGCGTGAGTTGTAACCTGAAACACTCTCTCGTGCTCATTTTCTTCGATAGTTGCATCGTTGAATACATCAACGTTCTCCATAAAATGCAGTATATGCTGGTCATCATTGAAAACATGTAAATTAGTAATATTGTCAGGGATGGAAGGCTTATAAATAATTTCTACAGAAAAACCATCCCTAAGCAGTGATAACCTAGTAGCTACATTTTCCAATGCACCCTCAACTACGTTACACATCCTAGGAACATAAACGATATTCAAATCTTGGAAATTAGGAATCAAAAACCATATCTCTTTTTGATAACCTTTTAGATGAGGTGACACACAATGTATCATATCATGTACGTGTCATACAAAAATTTGTGAGTCACCTAATTATTTGAGAATCCCAATATTGAGGTCGATGGTCCTTTGTAGGCCCAAAATGAGTGCCTCTTATTCTGCGGTGTTATTTGTGCACTTGAATTCCAAGCGACTTTAGATAAGATATTTTCTTTGTCATGGGTCTACTAAAACACAATCGGCTCTAGAGCCCTCCTGTGCCTTCGAACCATCAAAATAAAATGTACAAACATCATATATACAAGGACTATGTGCTACATTACTACTACTACTACTACTACTATTACTATTTAGTGTATAAATGTTATTTTCGCCAGTTGGACTAGGAAGGAGTTCTAACTATGTGTCAGGTGGGATTGGGGATGGTTGAGCAAGATAACACCCCAGATTAGATTCTAAGAATAAATTTCCAAAGATAAGATCCACAAAAGCCACAAGTTTATTTTTATCTTCAAAGGGAGTGACAACATGTTTCACGTAAGGCTCTAAGTTAACCTAGATTTGATTGTTTCTGCCCTTGTATAGAAGCCATAAATGTGACTGGTCCATAGAAAAATACCCTTGTAATTTGTTGGACCAATCTTTGCTCAACAATACACCATAGACTTCCGGAATGTCCACATTACTATATTTATACATTGGTGAACTCATTGGTTGGATGATAAGCATATACACACATTTATGAGGTCACCAATAACATGGACAAGAGTCCTATCCATCTGAATTATTTGTGCATCTTTATCCTATTTTTCATTGATTTGATTTGCTACAGATAAAGGCATTACATTTATAGATCCACCAGAATCAACTAAGAAAATATGCATATTGTAATTAAAAATTTCAGATGTTAACATATATGGAGGGAAGAGTATGTTAGCATCTAATTCTAAAGCATTTTCCAGGGAACCAGAGGACTTACCAGATCCCTTCTATGAAGAAACATCGTCACTTGAGGCAGACTGTTCGAGTGCGCGAAAAAGTATTTCCTTCTTGCTCATGATATTTTCTAGTTCAAAGAGTTAGATATTCACGCTAGCTTTCTTCATATCTCTAACTATGTTGTAATCCAGTGCAAGAGACATTACCAAAGTGTCTACAGATTTTCTATATCTACTAATTTCAGAATGATGGGCTTACTTTTGTTGTTTGTGGAAGTAATTTTCATTGTAGCTGCATTTCCAGACTTTCTCTGAGTGTTCTAGGATGACTTGACGGGTGGTGTGATATTTCTCCACAAATTCTCTTTCAATTTCTTATTGGTCAAATATTGTGCGGAGGCTGACCCTTGTCTTCTCAAGTTGTATCGAGTGTTATAATATTGAGTTGATGACTCACTTAGTGGCTGTTATTCGACACTCTTCTTCTTAGATGCGAAAACACAACTAAGTGTATTCATTGTGTCTCTGGCATTTGCAGTTTCTTCGGCAGAAAGATTTTCTTCCTTATCTTCCACATTCTTAGTCTAGTCATCTGAAAGTACTATATCATTGAAATGTAAAACAAGAGCATTCATGTTGTGGTTTCATTTCAAGCATGTTTTTTTTTGAATGATACTCTTGATGAAATGAATAATATTGATCCATGCCCATACTCTCAACATTCAAAACAACGTTTGAGCTGTATGCAGACTTGGTCGGGTGGTTGCTGCTACTACCAAATTTGGAAGCTCTTCTCAGGAAGCTAAATTTAGGAGGCTTGCTGCTCATGGTGGTCTCTCTTGACCTTTTCTCTAATTTTGCCAATTCATTGGACATAGTGTTGATGGTGCAAGTTAAGCTCTCAAGATTGGTTTCTTATTTCTCCTTGGCCTTACTTACGGAGGCCTGAAATATTTTACCCATGTCTTTGGAGTCCTTTGTTGGTTCATCATCCACGATGAATCCAATCACGAGAAATTCCTTTTCAACTGTGATCACGTTGTTTTAGTTAGTTCTCTGACACAAATTTCTACTGCATTAATTTTTTAATATATAATTTTAAGCTCTTGTCCATTTAAAACTTTTACATAGTTAGCTATGTGAGAGAATAGTTTCATAGAGCTATGAATGTGTGTGTAATGAAGGGTGTGCAGAGAACAAGGTATGTGCATGAGATCGAAAGTGAAAAGAAGACTTTATTCCGTAGAGATGAAATTAATTTTTAACTCTTTTCCATTTAATTTTTTTATAGATTTAATTATGTGGCAGAGAAGTTTCATAGATATGCGAATATGTTCAGAATGAAGGATGTGTGAAGGAAAAGGTATGTGAGAGAAAATGAGGGTGGAGAGGGAAATTCTATGGTTGTGAAATTAATTTAATAACTAGGAACATAAACTTTAATTCATAATGTAGTAGTGTCGACGGTTCTGGACCCACAAACATTTAAGGGGTATCCCGGATATGTGGTCCCAATTATACCTCACACTGTTTGGGATAGGAGCCCCATTTGGAATATGGTTTAGTTGCTGGTTTCTTAAATATTTTCCTTGGCTCTAACTATCATCAAGAGAGAGGATGCAAATGTGCCTTCAAAAAGTGAGTGTGCGTGGTGAGTGTTTTGTTGTAAGTGTGTCAAGGTTCTTCTAAAACAGAGGGATAAAAGGAAGTGAGCCTCTAAGAGAGAGGTAATATTACCACCCTAGTAGTGACACACACAACCAAAAATGATCCATCTAACATCCAATGGAATAGTCCACAAAGGTGCGACAATCATTAAAACCAATCAACAAGAAAGATCTGTTTAATATATAGAAGAATAGTCCACAAGGATGTGACAACACTAGAAACCATTACATCACATTCTTAATATGATAAGTACTAAAATGACTGAAATAGTTCAATTAATTTAGCACAAATGAAAGCAAACATGAACTACAAAATTCCACATAATAGTCTTACAAATATTCATAATCCATGCATGAAGAACATGCTGGCCATAAGACTTATAGTATTAAGTAAAAGTTCCAAGGCACATGTATACAATGAACACCACTAGCTCCAATAATGGAGTGTGGGAGCCACTACTTGCTCCTCAAAAGAACTAGTTTGTCTCTCTTATGCCTCATGGGAGAGCTAAGGTGAAAAATCCTTTGCTCATATAATGAGGGCATATATATAAATAATGGGGTGATGCTTCATCTCCCTTGTGACTCTTTGACTACCCACATGATTATTTGACTTATTATGAATTTTCAACTTTAATGGCTCTTAATCCTATGTAGATGTACTTTGGACTTCCACTTTACAATACATTTTCAAATAACATGATCCACAATAATGATGTGGCATATGACAACTCATGTCATGACATGACGTTGTTGACATGGACTTACTGATGACATAACAATGTCAAGCCACTCTTGCTGCTGCTTGGTACATGTCTTCTTGAGTATGCTATTTTTTCCACCACCTTATGGATTAGAGGTAAGGAGTGTTCAATGATATCAAGCCTTGAGCTGTGGTCACAAACTAGTGTCCCTTTGTCTTCTCTTGATTTGTCAGCTTGCATAATCAACTACAAATATGTCTCTCAACATGTTTTCCTTCTCCATATCCTTCTTCATCATCCCTTCATGGTGTGATAGAGTACCTACATCTGTAATTCACTCATGATGAGATGACATTAGTTCAATAAACCCCTAGTTTAAGATTGTGCATGTTGATCCATTAACTAAGTCATAACTAAGTGAAAGGCTGAGGGAGAGGCTCAATGAATACACAATTACACATCTCAGGTAGTCAGGGGTGAATCTTGAGTCTTGAGACTATGCAATACACAATTAAGGTTGGACTGGGTAGGGAGTTTGCGCAATTTTGGGACTCAGTGAGCTAGGCTGAGGGTTTTTGCATTGTTTCAGCCAACTGTGCAGTTCTAGGAGGCTGAGCATACATGGTGAATATGAAATTATGCATATCAATAGCTTAAGGGATAAGCTTGAGCTTAGAGACTGCATAATGCATAGTTGAGGTTAGGGTGGAGGGATGTATTGCGTAATTTTGAGGGCCAAGGCCTGGGCTTGAGCATTAAAACTACATAGTGCACACTTATGAGAGGAAGGAACTACACATTGTGCAGTGTCAAAGGGAAAGGTTACAACTTGAGGCCTAGAACTGCACAATGCATAATTGAGGAAGGCCAGATGAGGCTAAGTTGTTGGGAAATTTATGAAATTGGCTAAGTGTGGGATCAATGGACTGATGTGATCAGTGACATGAATTGATTGTGACCACAAACTTAGAAAACTTGGTAACAACAAAACATAGATCATCCATGACACATGAACCACACATTTCCCTCAATGTGAAAACTTTGTGATGACTTACGACAAGTGCGGCACCAAAGATACACTTTGTGAAAATTGTGATGACACTTGTGCGAAAATGCTTAAAACTTTGGTAATGAGTATGACGAATGTCTACATGTTTAGATAAACTCATTTTCAAGAAGGTAACCCCTTGAAACCACCAAAACAAGCTTATACACATTATGCAACAACTAACATGTGAAAATATGACATTTTACCTTTCTTGCAAAAGGGATGAAAACACATAAAGAAAACACATGGAATGGATCTCAATGTTTATGAGGACAATATAAAATACCAAGGTAAGCTCTGAAATTTGGTGTAGGCCAAAATTTTGGAGGGTGTTGTAACAACGACAATAAGTAGGCATAACTAGAAAGAGTGGTTTGTAAACTAGAAATAATGAATATTTTTTGGATTAAATACTTGTTATTATTATGAAATATTATATTAAGTCTCTTTTTAATGCGTGTGAATAGGTAGTTTTGTGCGGGAGAATGGATGTATGGAACAAAGATGAGAAATATTTATACATTGTGCAATTCTCTCATTTTTTCTACACATCAGTACATTAAATGAAGATGTGCACACATGCATAGGCAGTGAATTGAATTTTCGAAGGGCTAATATTGCCCACAACAATGTTTTCAATTAATCAGGGGACATACATCATGACGCTAAAAAATATAGATGGTATCTTTATCTATGTAACATGTTTCAAACACAAAATAGTAGCAGGTGGTTATTTTTAGGGAAATGAGTTTGCAAGTATTTGAAATGGCTAGTATAGTGAGCAAAAAAGGCCTTTTGTAGTGATGCAAAAAAATCATTTTCTCATATCTATAAGAACTCTAGCTGATCAATTAAGTTTCTTGAACAACGCAATGTGTAACATTTTTTGTTTACAAATTGTTTCTGAATACTATGTGCATTTGTGACAGGTGTCTTTTAAATGCGTGCAAACAATTAGTGTTGTGTAAGAGAATGGGTGTGCAGAGAAAGGAACATAAACTTTAATTCTTAGTGTAACAAAAAATTTCATCTACAATGTTGTGGTCTCGTAGATAAATTTTGTGTTGGAGAAATTCTTTCACACACATGTTCTTGCTTCTTACATTTGTGAGCTAAATAGTAATTATAGAATATTCAATTAAGTGTCTTTTTAGTGTCTGTGAGGAACATTACTATTATTGAATCGATAATATTTCAATTTCGTAAGTTCTGACATCATTGCGAAGAACAATAGCATAATACATGGGGAGGAGGATTGATATTTACTACTAGTAGTGTTTTCTATTAATTAGAGGGAAAACATTGGGATGATAAAAAGATCTAGATGGAAACTTTATCTCCGATACAAAGATTTATTGACATGTTTTAGATGCAAAAAAGTAACAAGTGGTGACTTCTAAGGACATTAGTCAATAAGAATTTGAAATCATTAGTAGATAAAGGAAAGAAGCTATTTTCTCATATCTATAGTAGCTTTTAGTAATCAACTACGTATTTTGAATAGTGGAACATGTGGCATTTTCTCTTTGTAGATTTCATTTAAAAGTTGGGAGTATTTTCCAAGCTTTTGTTGGCTTACATAAATTTTTATCTCCGAAATTGAAGTCACATAGAATCATATGCTTGGCTATGATGTAGTGTGTGAGAAATATAATGTGATGTTGATTGTTATTGATAGCTAGTGCATGTTGGGGATGAATGCATTGAACATAAAGATATTGGCATAAACCACTAATTTGTGGTTGGTAGGAATAGTGCATAATTACAAAATCTCTACAATACTCCCAAAGTTTAAACAAATTCACATTGGATGGTTTTCTATTCACATTTATTATTGATAGTCCCTTAACTAATTTTCATGATCACAAGTAGTTTGTATTTATTTTATATGTTAATTTTTTTCTTCTTATGCCACATATAAAATTGAAATTAAAGAAATAGAAAAGTGCAGAGTAAATGGATGCGATGGTGGTTAACTTTTGTATGTTCAATTTCTAATTATTAAGCGTGTTGTGTGTAATAGTTTTAACATAGATGATCGTAACAATTGTGGGAGAATAGGTACGTAGAACAAGGGACATAAAAATTTTCAGTGCAATGTTTCATATGCATTCAATATTGTTGAATTTCATAGCAAGAGGAAGTTATTATAGGTTAAGATTCCAATAATGTAAACAATAGGTTTTTTAACAAATTCGCAAACATAATACTAATATGAGCTTTTCCTTGTGCGAATGATCCAGGCGGATGTTGGTGGCCACCCACCTATCCCATTTGGACCCCCATAATTGTCTCTTTCAGTTTTTTTCGGTTTCCTAAATTGTAGCACAATTTACTATTTTTAGCAGATTTCGGGTCCTGAACTTCTGGAGCCGTTTTGAGGCCCTAAACAACGTTTTTTTGGGAACTTTGGGGGCAACATGGGTCCATGGACCCATGTTTCCCTTCCCAAAGTGGTAGTTCTCAGATAGATCTTTCTAACAAGCTATCATACACGTCAAATGGAGATCGTATGCCAAAGTTACGACCCTGGGAAATTGATGTACCAATTTACCGAAAATGGGGCCCACAATTTGGCGTTTCATCTTCTAGGGTTAGGTTTTGGAATGTGAAGGGTTTTCCATTGTTTCTCAACAATAAATAGGCCTTCGAGCCTCATTGTAACACTGTTCGGAATAGTTCAGAGGCATGTAGCCATACATCTCTTCTCAGAGATAAGATACCATCGCCCTAGCTGGTTTATTTCCATTTCTAGTTGGAAGCATATTTCAATATTTTCCATTAATGAAATGAAGTATTATTTCCGCTGCATCTTTGTGTATATGGTTATCTCTGTACTTTATTGCGTTCCTGTTTAAATTCGGATCAGTGGTATCAGAGAGGTCTGCTTTTTCTCTGTTTTTCTTTGAATGTCCCCAACAAGGTCAGGATATAAGGAGTTAGGGCTTGAATTGGTTGAACCTTTGCAAGACTAGCCTCACAAATCCCGATGGCCTTCCATGGCGGATGAGAAGAAAGACGAGGGGGCAGGAGATCCTATCAAAATCTTGCTCGAAGAAGCCCTCGAGCGGCAAAGGAACGCGATGATGGATAGCTTTGCGTAGATCCTTTAGCAGCTACACAGAGGTGACGCATTGGCTTCCAACAGCTACTCTGGAAACGCCATGCCCTTTAAGGTACAAATTAATTTTGAAATCCCCATATTCAAGGGTTAGATAGACGCAGATGCAGTAGATAAATGGTTAAATCTACTAGAGGGGTATTTTTTTGTTCATGAATTTTCAAGTCGGGAAAATATTATTTTCACTCTTCTCAAAGCAGCCCCCCACGTCAAGGACTGGTGGGAAACCTACTGCGAGCAGAAGAAAGAAAGTACAGGCTCATTATTTTCAGCCACACCCACTTGGGATTCATTCTGAGATGCCATCAAGGAGCAGTACTACCTTGTCAAAAGCTATGAGGACAAATACATCAAATTGACCACGTTGCGGTAGGGACGGGACCAAGATGTGCCTGAGTTCACAAACATTTTTCACACCCTTCGCACACAGTTTGGTATCAAAGATTCTGAGCTGCATCTGGTACTCAAATACCGCGGTTGCCTACATAGATACATCCAGGAAGAGATGGAGTTCTTGAACATCTCCTCACTCGGAACAGCATACAGATACACTGTCAAAATCGAGCAAAAGTTCAAACAGAAGAAGCGAGACTTTGGATCTGTAAATACAAAGCCCAAAGGACAAAGCCAAGGTGGGGTGACCCAAGACAAATTGTCAAAGCCGCAAGAAAAGAACAACACCATGAAGCTGAAGATGGACATAGGAAAGTGGTGTGAGTTCCATAAGAGTCCCACTCATAACACAAGTGAGTGTCCGACCAAGCAGTCGTTGGTGGCCAAGCTGAAGGCTTCCGAATCAGATACATGTTCCGACCCTGAGCCAGAACCCAACAAGGGGAATGGCAAAGGGAAGCAGATCATTGATGTGGATCCCAGTGCCACTATTGCCACCATGAAGATCCAGAAAAATGAGCTTGAAGATCTAGAAGAGGGGGAATGTCTTTTCCACTCACAGATGTGGGTGAAGGGTTCGCCGCTACAATTCATTGTCGACAGTGGCAGCCAAAAGAACCTTATTTCAATAGAGGTCGTGGGGCCTACCGACTACACCACACCCATAGTCGTACAGTATCAGGTGGCTTCATGAAGGATGAGATCTCAAAGTTTGCTAGCAGTGCCACCTTCCCTATAGCATCAAGCCCTTCACAGACGAGGTATTGTGTGATGTTACACCTCTGGATGTTTACGATGTATTATTAGGCCAACCATACTTGTGGAGGCGACATGCTGTGTATGAGTCAAGGCCTCGTGCTGCCATTATTTCTTTGAATAATTCATCATACAGGATACCGGAGGTAGCCCCACCTACCGCCACCTCTTTGATCATTGCCAAGAAAGGTAGCAAGCTCATCTCCCAGACTATGAAATTCATTTTCTGTCTGGTTCGCTCCCAAAGTAAGGGGAAGATTGTTGCTACATCCATGACCCTCGCAAAGGGTTCCTCCATGCAGTAGCAGCAGCAGAGGGGTACAATCATGACATAACACAGGAACAAATTCTCCTCACTCACAGGGGTACCACACAAGTTTCAAGTGGGTGAAAAAGTTTGATTACATCTGCAGAGAGAACGCCTTACCAGAACCCATCAGAAGCTCAGACCACTCCAACAAGGTCCTTACAGCAGTGCCAAGGCAATGGGGAACAATGATTTGGAGCACATCATTCCTCCATTCCTTTTCTTGCACCAAGTGTTCAATGTGGACCGTCGTCAACCATGCTTCCCACCATTGCTGAACACATCAGAGATTGCAGGACAAGTTCAGCAAATGGAGGAACTCAATCCAATGGGGACCATTGCTTCCTGAGGGGGGAGGAATGATCTAGGTGGATGTTGGTGGTCACCCACCTATCCCATTTGGACCCCCACAATTGTTTCTTTCAGTTTTTTCGGTTTCCTAAATTGTAGCACAATTTACTATTTTTAGCAGTTTTTTTGGGTCTTGAACTTCCGGAGCTATTTTGAGGCCCTAAACAATGCTTTTTGGGAAATCTGGGGGCAACGTAGTTCCATGGACCGATGTTTTGCTTCCCAAAGTGGTATTTCTTGGATAGATCTTTCTAACGAGCTATCATACGCGTCAAACGGAGATCGTATGCCAAAGTTATGACCTCGGGAAATTGATGTACATATTTACCCAAAACGGGGCCCACAATTTGGCGTTTCATCTTCTAGGGTTAGGTTTTGGAATGTGAAGGGTTTTCCATTGTTTTTCAACAATAAATAGGCCTTCGAGCCTCATTGTAACACAGTTCGGAACAATTCAGAGGCATGTAGCCATACATCTCTTCTCAGAGATAAGCTACCATCGCCCTAGCTGGTTTATTTCTATTTCTGGTTGGAAGCATATTTCAGTATTTTCCATTAATGAAATGAATTATTATTTCCTATGCATCTTTGTGTATATGGTTATCTCTATATTTTATTGCGTTCCTGTTTAAATCCGGATTACGAAGCTTATAATGAAAGCTTTGATTGTGTGAAGGAAGCTTGTCTCTATTTTGGTTTGAAGAAGTTCATTGTGTGGGGCTTATAATAAAATCTTCCATTGTGTGGAGGAGGAAAATAATAATTTAAAGAGTTCGTGAAGGATTCTGTATAACCATAGTTGTACAAGGTTGTTTCATTGTGTGGAGCTTACAATGAAATGTTTCATTGTGTGGAGGAAGCTTATCTCTATATTAATTTGAAGAAGAATATTTCATTGTACAGGTGAAGCTATTTACACACATGCATATTCGGTGATTTAAATGATGAAAGGAATAATATTTATGCATAGTTTGGATACATTGTTAATGATGGCTAATTAATTAGCATAATGTGTGTGGAGGTACAAAGTGTCCCAAAAGAGAGTTTCTGTTCCTTGACTTGTGCAAGTCGCTCGAAGCCATTCCTTTTTTATTTTGAAAGAATTCTAATGTTAAATAATGTTTTTCCTCACTATAGTAGCTATTTCAAATATTTATGGACTCGTTTCCCTAGCAATCACCACCTTCCACTATTTTACGTCTAACACATGTTACAAAATATTTGTATCGAAGATAAAGCTTCCATTCAAATATTTTATTGTCTCGATGTCTATCCTATTATTAATAGAAAACATTATTGCAGTTAAATATCAATCCTTTGAGCATTCAATTCACTGAGTATACACATATGTACGTCTTAATTTAATGTATTGATGCACATATTAAATGAGATAACCACACGATGTATCAGTGTTTCTTGTCCTTGTTCCGCACATCCATTTTCCAACACAACACTACTTGTTCACACACATTAAAAATAGACTTAACCTAATATTGCATAATAATAATAAATATTTAATCTATAATGGATTCGTTATTTCTAGTCTACAAACCACTCTATCCAATTGTTCCTATTACATTATGAATTAATGTTTTTGTTCTTAGATATTAAATTAATCCCACACCTATGGAATAAAGTTCCCTCTACACCCCGGTTCTCTTCTACATACTCCATCCTCTGCATATCATTCATTCTACACATATTCATAGTTATATACAACTGCTCTTCCACATAGCTAAATATATCTAACCTTGATGTAGGATGTAGGAATAAAGTTCCCTCTGCACCCTCATTCTCCCATACCTAAGCCGTCCTGCACATATCCTTCATTCAACATAGATTCATAGCTCTATGCAACTGCCCTTGTGCAAAAACAAATATGTAAAAGTTTTAAATAGAAAAGAGTTTAAAATTAATTCCGTCTCTATGAAATAAAGTCCCCTTTGCACCCTCATTCTCCTTCACATATCCATTCCTTGGCACATCTTTCATTTCGCACTTGTTACCAAAATCAATTGACTTGAAGGAATTAAACATAAAGATACTGACATGAACTATTAATTCGTAGGAACGTAGTGAACATAAAGCTATTTTCAAACTTTAATTTGTGGTTGGTGGCATTAATCTGAGAATACTTTAGTGTATCATAATAGTGTTTTATCAAATGTTTAGTATTATGATCAGAGGGAATCATTGTATATGTTCAAAGTTTTGGATTTTGTATTCTGCGAAGGGTAGGTACATAAGAGAAATGTGTGGGGGAATATATGTGACTTTGTCCAACTAGCTTGACCATGTCTTGATAGTTAGCTTTGTGCCGTAGTGTTAAAACCTACGTGTCAAGTCATTCATAAATCAAATTTGGTCTGATTTTACATTGTGAGGGGGACCAACTATAAGGTCAATTCATCATATAAGATAGTTGAATATGTCTCCGCATAATATTTATTTGCGAATGTCCTTGCATATTTTACTATTTAGAGCTACTCTTGATAATTTTTAGCTAATTGTGATGATCACAGTTGTAGTCTAACAATGCTTCAAATTTGTCTAGAAAAACAAGGAAATTCCTATACATTTTTTATAAAATCTGATTGAATGTTTTGTAAATCTAAGTTACAACTGTTAAGATTCAATATTTTGGGTGTTGTTGGGGATTTGGGTGGTGTTGAATGCATTTCCACTATAGAAAATCCTATTTAAACACTCATACTACTAGTTTCTTTGAAAAAAAAAAATGTTAGATTCTCATAATTTTTATCATTCGGGAATATTTGCCACCTTAGTACACACTTCCGTTCATATTTTTATTTTTATTTTTTTTTATATCATAAATTTCTTATTCTTTTGACAACTATATTAATGATATTGAAGCATGAACGAAGTTGGAAGTAAATGAAAAAGGTGCTTTTGGAAATTTCAAAGTTTATTTCCATTACATTTTGTAAACATTGGCTTTGGTATCTTTAATTGCTATTTATTTAGAGTGTCGTGTGTAAATTTTCACATGAGTAATAGTAACAACTGATGATTATGAAGAGAATAAATAATTGTAATGTTAAATAAAATTTGAAAATGTTATTAATTGATAGAGTAATGTTTAGTGCAAAGTGAAAATGGGTAGTAGAGGAAGGAAAGAAGCTATTTGTAGTGATACAGTTAACTCAATTGTTGATATTGATAATAGCTATGATTGGTCAATAACATATGAGAAATATATTAATTTTTCAATGGAAGAGAAAAAAAAGAAACAAGACTTGGATTAGTGGATTAGTGAAAAGTGGGTGTGTTCCGGAGGTCTTTGATTTCAGAGAAATTGTTTATCCATGCACAAACAATCTCGATTCAAAAACAAGAAAAAAAATGTTAGGATTGACAAAGGTTCTTCTAAATCCCAAGGCATTCAGATGGTTACTCAGGTTAACAAAACCAAACAAGTGTTTAGATTTTTTTGATGTGGATAGCTTCCTGAAGTCAGAAGGAAGAGAGATTGACATTATTCGTGAATTCATTTCACCAACCTCGGAGGTTCCTTCCAATATTTCTCTATTAGATATTTCTTTTTTTATGAAATCATTTAGGGACTTCTATTGGCTCTTTTCCTACGTTATGGGCCAAGAAACTACATCAAATGTTACAAAATTCATTTTATATGTGCTTTATGAGACATACAAAATATTTGTATTTTTTATTAGGCTAATGTCTTTTTTTCCCCTTGGAAAAATTGTAATTTTCATTAAAATTAAGGAAAATTACAGGTTGTAGATGATGTGTGTATATGCAGTTTTTATATGCTGTAAGCCTATCAAAAAATAAAAGCAGATATAAATATGTTCTCCACGTAGGGAGATATCTCCTTAGATATGTACTATTTAGTTCTCAAAATTTAAATTACTCTACACAGAGAGTATTTCCTATAACATGAAGTTGAATATGTATAAGCAGTATAAATATAAATAGAAAAAGGGTTGCATATCAAATGATATCAAGCTCCTGGTGAGCCCGTGCAGCATGGTCCATGTAGGGACAGTGGTAACACTGGTAGTACTCCCCTTCTCTTTGTTCCTATATCATCTAGACGTCGCGTGGCCGGATCGCTGACTCTTTGGAAATTTGGTCAGCGAGTGAGTTTTGTTCCCTGTAGATATGATGACATGTAAAACTGTCAAAATATGATATATATCTATGAACCTCATCCAAAATGTGTCGCAGAGTGTATGCATGACATGTTGTAGTTTTGTTTATCCAATTGCAAACAATTTTTGAGTCACCAAACACTTGTAGATTATTGCAGTTTTTTTCAATAGAAAATTGAATGAGATGTTTGGCTATGATGAGTTCTCCATAGTCGTTTGTGGCTCCTCCAAGTCCCATTTGTATGTGATACTAATGGGAGTTCCCCCCTACATCCAACCTCTTGCATTAATCCAGGGATGATATGTCTGGGTGGAGTGATATCATCATCATTAGGTATATTACTGTATTTGGCAAGGATTCAGGTGATGGTGGAGGGCCAATGGGGGGCAGTGTCCAAATATGATGCGGTTCCTGGCAATCCAAATTTCCCAGCAGATGAGGAGGGGGAGGTTCCTTGCTTTCTGTGGGGATGCTGTTGTCCATCAATTGGCCTAAACCTCCCTGATAGCTTGAACACTCCATGAGTTGGCTGTAGGAGTGTGTGAAAGTGTATAATTCTAGAGATTAGTGGTGATGGGGGAAGAGAGAAATAAGTGATCCACTGTTTCTGAGCTCGCTTTACATAGGCAGCACCAAAATGGCCCATGTTGACCCCTTTTGATCAGGTTGTCTCCGATCGGGGCTTTGTTTTTCAAGATTGACCACATGAGTAGTCTTGTTCTAGGGGGGCTTTGAGTTTCCATATTCCTTTCCACCATATATAAATATGTTGTGGTCTATGTCTATTGGCAAGGCGAAGATATCCCTCCTTGGGAGAGTACTGACCATTTTTTTCTATTTCCCATGTGATCTCATCCTCCTCTTCTAGTATTAGAATGTGAAGCTCAATAAGATCCATTGTGTATGCCCTTTAGAGATGGTGCCAATGATGAGGTAAGTTCAGGCTGTGGGTATATTTCCAAGCTTGGTGTAGGAAGGTAGATTTCTCCTGGTCAGTAATGTGATAGATGTGGGTGATGCCTATCTCCTTGAGGTGCTGGATTAGTCCTTCTGGTAATAAGTGTGTGTTCTCGCATCCTATCCAAGGGTCAAGGCCGATGTGAACATATGTCCCATCATAAATTCTCCAAGTAAGTCCATCACAGATCAGTGACAATGATTTCAGTATCACTTTCCAAATGTTTGAGATCCCTGATTTGTTCCAGCTTTTCTGTCTCAGCCAATCCATCAGCCTTAATGGATCAATGTATTTTGAGGAGGCTACTTTGGTCCAGATACTACTAGAGGTGATTAATTTCCATCCTAGCTTGGCCGCTAGTGCCGTGGAGAAATATTCCAATTTTTTAATGCCTCAACCTCCCCATTTCTTAGGAATGGACAACAGATCTCCTTTTTCCCATGCAAAGATCCTCCCTATTTGTTTGCCTTTCCATAGGAATCTACAGTAGATATTTTGTATTCTTGAAAGGATGCCCCTTGGAATCTAAGCTAGTGACATTTAGTACACCAGGGTGGCCTTTAGAACAACTTTGATAAGCACTAGTCTTTCGGCTTTGGAGAGATACTTGTGATACCATATATTAAGTCTCCTTTCTAGCTTAGAGATCAACCATGTCTAGTCATCTATTTTGTAGCCAAGCAGATTCAGCTTGTAACCTAGGTATCAGAGGCCTTATTCCAGCTGCAATAGGGTGAAAGGAAACCTTTGAAGTGTGAACTGGATCTCATGTGGGGAGCAGTCAGATATAGTAATGGTGGATTTTGAGTTGTTAATAGTCATGCCAGTTGTAGTTTTGAAAATGTTGATAGAGTGCTGTATAGTAGTCAAATCTCCTAATCCCCCTTTAACGAAGATTAATACATCATCCACAAAGAGGAGGTGTGTTATCGTGCATTTGTTCGTGATCCTGATGCCCGAGAGCCTGCCTCTGAGGTGCATATCCTTAAGTAGTCTGCTGAGCCCTTCCATAACCAGTAGAAAGAGTAGGGGTGATAATGGACATCTTTCCCTGAGTCCTCTTTTAGAGTGGAAGAAAGGAGAAGCAACACCATTCATTAGGACACTAAAGGATATATTAGTGATGCAGCACATTATCCATTTTATAACTCTCACAGGGAATCCTAAATGTGTTAGGAGCATTCTGATATATAACCATCTTTCCTGGTCAAATGCCTTAGATAGATCAGCTTTGAGAATCATACCTTTGATCTTCTTTGTCTTTATTAAGTGCAATACTTCCTGGGCTATTCCTATAGCTTCATGAATATGACGATCTTGTAGGAAGACAATTTTTTCTGAGGAGATGTGGGTGGAAAGAATGGGGCGGAGGCGATTAGCAATGATTTCGGAGATGATTTTGTATATGCAATTGCACAGGGAAATGGGCCGGAAGTCATTGAAAGTTAATAGATTGTTTGATTTGGGGATGAGAGTGATGAAAGTGGAGTTGATGGCCCCATGCATTCCTCTAGATACCCTGCATTCCTCGATGACCTTGAGTAAATTTTGTCCTAGGATATCAAAAAAAGCCAAATAAAACTCCACCGACCAGCCATTTGCATAGGGGCTCTTGTCTTTCTTAAACCATTTCAAGGTGGCCTCTAGTTCCCCTAGAGTGACTTCTCTATTCAATTTCATAGCATCCTCCTGATCGATAAACCAAGGGAAAAGTTGTGCTACCCTTATAACCTTTGCAAGGGTGGCATTGGGAGGAGTTTGGTAGACCTGTTTGAAATGTGAGGTGGCGAGAGTGGCTAGGTGAGGGAAGGTGTCTATATCAATTCTATGCTCATTTATCAGTTTCCAGATAATGTTGATTGCCTTTCTTCTATTTGTAAATTTATGGAAGAATTTTGAGTTGTCATCTCCCTCCTTCAGCCATATTTCTCTGCTTCTCAATCTCCAAGTTTCCTCCATTTCCTTAAGGATGTTCCCCTGCTTGGTTATTAAGGTTATGAGCTTATCCCTATGATCATTTGATGGGAAGAGACCCTCGCTTTCATTCTCCATATCAACAATTTCTAATTCAAAGTCTCTTAATTTTTGTTCTTCTTGTATCCTCTTGTTATGGGCCCAAATCTTCGATAGCTTCTTCAGTTCCTTTAGGTTATCGATGAACCCATCAGTGATGTTCCTTCCAACAGCAGGTGGGTGGGCCTTCCACAAGTCTGAGACAAGGTGGATATAGGAATTATCCTTCAACCAGGAGGAGTTGAATTTGAAGGGGGCTCATGGCTTACTTATATCTCCCTGTATATCAAGTTATATCGACAAGTGGTTTGATAAGCCACCCGAGCTGACCCACTAGTGGTAAGTATATCCTCGCTCCAGGAATTGCTCCTTGATGAGGAAGCGATCGAGCCTCCTCGCAAGACTATGCTCCCCACATCTTCTATTCCTCTAATTCGTGACTAACTTTGCAGCTGGGATGTTAATGAGACTGTGGGATTCTAGGAGTTTCTTGAAGAAGGTCGAGTAGAGGATTGACCTGGGAAGAGTGCCCCCATGACTAAGAAAATCCAGGAGAGAAGTTAAGGTCTCCACCCAGAATGATATTGTTTGGTTGCAAGATATGATGTTAGAAGATGCTCCCATGTTTCCTCCCAGTGGTGGCAAGACCCGTAGACATTCAACATTATGATTTCATTTCCTAGTTTGGTAGAGAAGGTATTCACCCCTATGAATCCAATGCCACCCCAGGTGTTAATCAGCTTAATCGAGCGAGGGTTATACCCTAGGGAAATGCCACTAGAGTATCCATTTACATCTATGGCTTGAAAATTCCATCTTGGAAGCATGGATTCTAGGAGAGGGGAAATGGCATCAGTATCACCCAGGGTTTCTTGTAGGAAGACAATATCGGTCGGCTCATTCTTGAGAAGCCTTTGCAATGCTAGTTTTTTCTCGGGACTAGAAATCCCTCTACAATTGAAGGAGAGGAACTTCATGGTGGAGGAGGCTCCAGGGGGTTCTATGCTCTAAGGACCTAGTCAAGAGTAAGTTTTTTTCTTGTGGTAACCTCCATCCTTGCCTGATGTTTAGCTTTTGGCAGGGAGGATGGTCTACCTCAAGGGAGCTTCGGAGAGGTGGGGAAAAGCACTAGTCCAATACTATAGCATCTGGAGCCTAGAACTGAGAAAGTGAGTGAAGGTGGTATCGATGGGGGATGGGATCAACTCCAGGTATCAAATCAGATGGCACCTCCTCTGGAAAGGAAGGGGGGGTACAAGATATAGCAGGTGGAGGGGGAATTAGGGAACATTCAAGGTGATTGAAGCAGGATTGTGAGGTAACAAGGCTTTGCTGAGGTCCCATAGTTATTTCATTATATGCAGAAGAACTAGTAATTTATGTAGAGCAAGGGTCAGGAATTGACATACTCGAAGATAGCGCAACTTCTATGGCCGCCTTAGACCTGGTTAATGATTAGGCTGATGTCATTTCTAATGAATTAGCTATTCAATTTCTTAGATTATCCAAGAGCAATAGATTCTTTATGATGGTGTATTTGATCACAACCCTCATGTCAAGCCATGTGTTTGACAATTTACCCTATAATCCTAAATTCTATTTTGACAAGGAACCAAAGCAGTTATGGTATCCTATATTGTGGAAGCATACATATTATTTAAAGTTTTGTTTAATTCAAAATGTGTTTGTAAAGAAAGTCTATTGCATGGTAATGGACAAGAGCATCCTCAAGTATATGTAGAGGCAAGTTTTCCTATATGGAAAAGGGGAGGATGAGGAAAGAGAAAGAAATACAATAATTTGAAGTTATGGTTTTGAAGATGGGCCATTTTGTTGCCGAAGTTTGTTCTAGATAGGTTTTTTTTTTTTTTTTTTGAAGTTTGTAGACAATGTCGTCATTGGCTAGTTATATTTGAATAGAAAAGGAAAAAACAATTTATTTCTTCTATGTTTACTGTTGGAAAAGTCACTATGAAGAATACAACTCACGCCATTGATATTGTGAAGTCTTTAGATCCTTTTAACTTCAGCGAAGTTGAAGTTATTTAAGGCTTTGATATAGAAATATTTTTCATGGAACACTTAAAGTCTATTAGGTATAGGAACTTGTTTCCAAGAACTAGAGAGTAGAGCGAGGAAAGTCACAGAGCACCAACAAAAGATAAAGAATTGATAATAGGTGCAGAAGAGATAACTAAAAAAGAGATCATTGACATGAGAGGAAGATATAATAAAAGAGGCACAAATCCTATGGGACAATCTCAATATTGAACACATAGTGTTGTCCTGCCTTCATCTAC
This sequence comes from Pinus taeda, assembly GCA_000404065.3. Lineage (NCBI taxonomy): Eukaryota > Viridiplantae > Streptophyta > Pinopsida > Pinales > Pinaceae > Pinus > Pinus taeda. The sequence goes on along the minus strand of APFE030265643.1, from coordinate 173,178 downwards.
TAGTAAAAATAGTAAAAAAAACTACTGCAAGTTAGTTTTGTATTACAATCCACTATATGCGAGGGAAAAAATCACATAATTCCTCTCTTTCATGAGACCCCTCCAGTTGATTTATCTTCATTTTCGAAATTAGAAGAATTTGATCTTTTGAACTGCCAGTTTGTAATTATCTGCATATCTAATCAAACCAATGATATATTCACTGATGATTTTCCTGACACGACTAATTATGATTGTACGCATTCATTTGTTAATTTTACGAAACCACCCATATTCGATTATCCACCATTTAATGGTCTATAGGTTTGTTAAGACAGTGAGGCACTACAGTTATCGTTGATGGTTATGTTAGATCCTCACGTCCTTGAAAAAATCTATGAACAAACTCAAATTAGGGTTTATAAATTAGGGTTTTCACACAAGATCTCTCTTGTATCTTAGTGGCACCTGACAAGGGACCATATTTTCAAAGTCATCAAGTTGGTCATATTGAATCTCATGATATAATTGTTGACTATCTTGGAGAATTATATCTTGTTAATTCCTCCTTAAGAAGGAAGTATCTTACTTTGCTTGTGCTGGATTTAGGGTTAAACATGAATGAATGCATGCCATGGTTGGATGACCATGGTTTTCAATTTTATCATTTTGTTTGTCAGGATAGAGTTGCAACCTGAATCAAACAATATTTTCTAGCATGTTTCACTTCCATCAGGCATGAACTTCTTGTTGTTGTGCATGTCTCACAAGTAAGCAATATTGTTTTTGCACAATTCTTTATACTAGTTATAATTGTTGACATATTTGTCTTTGTAAGTTGGGAACTAATACGATGGTTGCATTGGAAGTTTGATTTCACATGAATTAATCTCCTCTTAGATGGTGGGGATGATGAGGAACCTCCTCATTGTTATGAAACCAGCTCACAAAAAGATAGAAAAGATAGATCAACACCTTAGAATTCAGCCTCTTTGAGGGGGCAAACTCCTTTACATTACACAAATGAACAATTCTTCGATGTTTCAAATGAAAAAACCTCCTTTCTATATATAGGAGTCTAAGGGGTCACAATATAACCAAACCGACCTAAAAATAATAATATAAAAGCACAAAAATAACAATAGAGGGATTCTATGGGGCACAATAATAACAATATGGGGACAATAGGGGCATATTAATATTAATAAGGCGTACAACTACAATAGTAATGGGGGAATCACTAGTATTATGTGGACCCAACATGCCCCTCTCCTTCAAGAAAGTGTTGTCCTCAACGCTTGAGTAGTTCTGGATGCTTATGTATAAAATTATCATCCTCCCATGTGGAATCTTCAGTGGATAAGTTCTTCCACTTGATGAGATACTCCGAAATTGATCGATTTTGTAGCTGTTGAGTTCTTGTTTCTATAACTTTTTCCAGTTCCAATATAATTTTTCCTTCGTCATCAAGTTCTGGAAATATTGTTTGAACTGGGAGCTTGTCACCTATAACCTTCTTTAAACATGAAACATGGAAAACTGGGTTTACTCGAGAAGCTGTAGGAAGATCCAATTTGTATGCCATAGTACCAATATTTTGCAACACCTTGTACGGACCATAATACTTTGGTGATAATTTATTATCCTTCTTAGCTTGCTTAAGGGACATTATTTTATATGGTTGTAGCCGTAGGAATACCCAGTCGCCTACATTAAAACTTCTTTCGCTGTGATGTTTATCTACCTATTGTTTCATTCTATTCTACGCCAACATGAGGTTATCCTTTAAGAGTTGGAGAACTTGTTGTTGATGCTCGATGTGATGTTTCAATGCTTGAACCTTAGAATTTTCTTTTAAATATGATGTGATGGATGGTGGCTGATATCCATAAAGTGCCATAAATGGGGTCATTTTTTCTACAGCATGGAAAGAAGTGTTACACCACCATTCAGCCAGAGGCAACCATTTGACCCATTGTGTGTGTTTATCAGATACAAAGCAACAAAGATATCCTTCCAAACATTTGTTTACTATCTCAGTTTTCCCATCAAATTGAGGATGATACGATGAGCTATGAGCTAACTGAGTACCAAGACATGAAAATAATTCTATCCAAAAATTTCCAGTGAAAATGGGATCTCTGCCACTTACAATAATCTTTGGGCTTCCATGCAGCTTTTGAATTGTTTCCATAAATGTAGTAGCAACTGTACTGGCTTTAAATGGATGTGATAATGCATAAAAATGTGCATACTTGGTAAGTCTGTAAACTACCACCATGATGACACTCTTTCCTTCAGACTTGGGTAAACCTGTGATAAAATCCATTAAAACCTCCTCCCAACGTTGGCTTGGAATGGATAGAGGTTGTAATAGACTTGGGGTATTAATTGTTTCAACTTTATTTTGTTGAAAAACCAAACATTCCACCACAAAATTTTGAATATTCGATTAAAGGCCAACCCAAAAAAATTCTTTCTTAACCCTCTGGTAAGTTTTTAAAAATCCCGAGTGCCCTCCTAAGGGAGAAGTGTGCAATTCCATAAGAATCTTTTGTTTGAGTTGGGAATTCTTACAGAGGTATAAGCAATCTTTGTACCATAATGAATCATTTTTCCATCTAAATCTATCAGATGTACTGGAATCTTGTTGTAACTTTCGAATAAGTGGCCACACTTCTTCGTCATTCTTCCATTCCTCCCTTGCTTCGTTTATCCAATCTGGTTGAATAATAGAAATGGTGCACAACAATGATTCCACATCCTCATCCTTTCTTGAGAGTGCATCTGCCACAAGGTTTTTCTTCCCTTTTTTGTAGATGATTTCAAAGTCATAACCCATCTTTGTGACCCATTTTTGTTGCTCTTCAAAGGATAATCTTTGTTCTAGAAAGTATTTAAGGCTATCATGATCCGTTTTTACCTTGAAGTGGCTTCCCATTAGGTAGGGTCGCCATTTCTTAAGTGCGTAGTATTGCCAACATTTCCTTCTCATAAATAGCTTTGTGTAAATACTTTCCCTTGATTGGACGAATTTTGAAAGCAATGGGTCTTTCATCTTGCATTAAAACAACACCAATTCCATTTCCTGAAGCGTCACATTCCACAATAAATGTTTTTTTGAAGTCTGGTGTAGCTAAGACCGGTGCTTGGCACATTGACTCTTTAAGATGTTCGAAGGCCTTTGTTGCTTCCAGAGTCCATAAAAATGAATCTTTATTCAATAGTGTTGTTAGAGGTGTTGCTATTCTACCATAATTCTTCACAAATTTGTGATAATACCCTGTCAACCCGAGAAATCCTCGCAGATGCTTTATGGATGTGGGGATATTCCATTCCTTAATCTCTTTAATTTTTCTAGGGTCTACCTTAACACCTTCATGAGATATAATATGACCCAAATATTCCACCTCTTGTACTCCAAAGAAACATTTGGATCTTTTTGCATATAATTGTTTCTCCTCCAATAGTTGTAGCACCTTGTCAACATGTTCAACATGATCCTTCCAAGATTTGCTATAGATTAGTATATGATCAAAAAATACTAACACAAATTTTCTAAGGAATGGTTTGAAAATTGAATTCATCAAACCTTGAAATGTTGAAGGTGCATTGGTAAGGCCAAAAAGGCATGACCAAAAATTCATAATGACTCTCATGAGTTCTAAATGTTGTTTTCGGAATGTCTTCAATCTTCATTCTGATTTGATGATATCCTGAATGAAGATCCAAGTTGGTGAAGTAAATTGATCCATGCAATTGATCCAATATTTCATCAATGATAGGAATGGGAAATTTATCTTTAATAGTGAGCTTGTTGAGCTCCCTATAATCCGAACACATGCGCCATGATCCATCCTTATTGTGCACCAATACTACTAGAGCAGAGAAAGAACTTTGACTAGGTTGAATTATACCCGTCTCTAGCATTTCTGCAGCCATACATTCAATTTCACTCTTTTGGGCATAAGGATATCTGTACGACCTGATGTTTGGAGGAACACTTCCTGGAATCAAATGAATAGCATGATCTTAATCACGAATAGGTGGGAGACCTTTGGGAGTCTCAAATACCTTGGAATGTTTGTACAAGACATTTTGGAGATCTGAAGAAATAAGTGATTTCGATGTGGAAACATCTAGTGAACATAATTGTGCAATTACACCTCTTTGTTCCTTTTTTAGAAGCTTTTTCATACCATTAGAGCTAATTATCTTTCCGGGTTTCCCTACAATACCCCTTAATTAAACTTCCTTTCCATCCATAGAAAATTTCATGAAAAGTTCTTGAAAATTAAAAGCTATTGTACCCAAGGATTGTAGCCATTGGACTCCTAGTACAACATCAACACCTCCCATTGGAATGGAAATAATTGGGCTATTCAATACATATTCTCCCATGGACAACTTGATATTATGGCACTTTCCAAAGCAATTTATGGTTCCTCCACTTGCAACCACCACTTGACACTATGGCGCTGGATATAAGAAGCAATTCAATTCCTTGGCTATTTTACAATGAATAAAATTATGGGTACTTCCCGAATCAATCAACACTGTTACCTTTTTCTTCTTGATATGTCCTTCTATCTTGATAGTTTGAGGAGTGGTAATTCCAGCCAATGCATTACAAGATATGGTTGGATTCATTTCTTCTTTCTCTAGGGTTTTTAACTAGTTTATATCCTCTTCTTTTAGTGTTTCTTGTTCCTTTTCTTCCTTCTCTTCCCAATCTATGTAAAACAATTTTTTCTCAGCACACTTATGACCTTTAGTGTATTTTCTATCACAACTATAACAAAGCCCTTTTGCTTTTTTTTCTTCCAATTGTTGGGGTGTCAACCTTGTAGGTTGTGGATGGATGGGGGAAACAACACTTCCATCCTTATAGTTGTGAGTGGTAGGCTTCCTTGTTGCCATAATTTTGCTTTCCATTTTTCTTGCCAACTTGAATGCCTTCTCCAATGAGTTAGGTTCCAAAAGGCAAACCTCATGTTGGATGTTATCATTTAAAGTCCCTATGAACATATCAATCCTATGCTCCTCTAGAATATTTTAACCCTTATATTCAATTTTTGGAAGTCCTAAATGTGCTCCCTCATTGAACCCTTTTGTTTTAGGTTTATCAATTGGATAAAAAAAGTGTTGTTTTTTGTATCCTCATAATGTGCTGCCATTTCTTTCGTAAAAATTTCCCAAGTCACAATTTGTTTACGAGAGAAAAGCCATTGATACCATACAAACTGGTTTGGTTCCAAATATAAAGTTGCAACGCGTACCTTTTGTGTGTTTTTCACATTATTGAGATCGAAAAATTGCTCCATCTATAGTATCCATGTTATGGGATCCTTGCCATCAAACTTCCACATATCGATCTTTGGAACATGGTGGTTCTTTGTTCCAATGTTAGAGTCTATGAAATCATGATTAGCATTTATTTTGTTCTCATCATGAGTTTCCTCTATAACATTTGCGCCATTAAGAAGCCTTTCTTGTAGCAACTTTGTCAAACCTTCCTTCAATCCTTCAATGTCTTTCTTCAAATCTTCCATGTTGTCATTCTTCAAATCATGATTAAAATTCCTTTTGTTCTCATTATGAGTTTCCTCTCTTACCTTTTCTCCATTAGGACGCCTTTCTAGTAACAATGTTTTCATACCATCCATCTTAGCTTCCATGCCATCCATCTTAGCTTCCATGTCGTCCATCTTAGCTTCCATGCTATCCATCTTAGTTTCCACATCATTCATCTTAGCTTCCATGCCGTTCATCTTAGCTTCCACACCATTTATCTTAGATTCCACGCCATTTATCTTAGCTTCTGTTAGCTTTTGTGAGAGTGACATTTGTTGCACTTGGTCTCGTAATTTTGATATATCATGTAGAATTTCTTCCTCTTCTTCACGAGTCATGCTAGAGCTTTCAGGTTGTTTACTAGGTGTTCCCATTTTCTTTCTTCAGGGCATCAATTGTCGATAATAATGCTTCACTATTCCCTTTGAATTCCTTCAAACTAATTTTTCAAACCAAGCTTATGCAAATATTTAAAAAAATACACACATTTTTTCACTTTGTAGGCACTCGATATTGAAGCTACTATATCTTTGTAATTTCGGATCTTCCAGTTCTAAAATTGTGACTTGCAGTAGCCCTCTGTGTCCTCTTTCCAATGCTACCAGTCTGATCGAATTTAGATTCTCCAATAACTAGTTATGCACAATATCATAAGATGACCTGATTATATACCTTTTAAGAAGAGAAAACTTGTATGCAGTGCCATGTGTCACTGTTTTGACCTTCGGGTCTAAAAAATATATACAGGAAATTACGATCCGTCCTCTTTCTATAACTTCTTATGAAATTTCAATCTGATGCTCAAAGCAAAATTTATGATGATTTTCCCAAGGTCACCTGTTTGGAATCTAATTCAGGAGTTTGCAAAAAGACCAACTTCCTTAGATCATATCTCCACAAATATAGAGTGAAAAACTCTGAAATTTGGATCCAAGTTTCAACACGATTTCATCTCAAATGGTTTTTTTTTTTTTGCTTTTGAAATGTCAATTTTTTTTTTTATAGTGAAAATGCCACGATGACCTATTTGGAGCAGCGAAACCCTAGAATCCAAAGCTCTGATACCAAATGTTATGAAACCAACTCACAAAAAGATAGAAAAGATAGATCAACTCCTTAGAATTCAACCTCTTTGAGGGGGAAACCTCCTTTACATTACACAAATGAACAATTCTTCAATGTTTCAAATGATAAAACCTCCTTTCTATATATAGGAGTCTAAGGGGTCACAATATAACCATGCTGACCTAATAATAATAATGTAAAGGCACAAAAATAACAATAGAGGGATTCTATGGGGCACAATAATAACAATATGGGGACAATAGGGGCACAACAATATTAATAAGGTGTACAACTACAATGGTAATGGGGGAATCAATAGTATCATGGGGACCCAACACTCATACAGTAACTCCAGAAAGAGTGCACATGGCTGAATCAAATATATCCAAGAGTCCACATGAAATAGGGAGCATTGAAGAGGCTATGAACATGGAAGTTGATAACACTATACTACATGATTGGGTTAGTACTTGTATGCAAGAAAATTAGAAAGTGATGGAGAAAATTTCCAAAGAGGTCATTACTTTTGATGAGCAACCTGTCACATTGCGAAATGAAAATTATGACATGGAAATAAAGATATTGAGGATTGAAAGGGTATAGGTTTGGAACAAAAACGTTATTGATCAAGCATAAATGAATGTTGATCTGTTCGTGGTTGCAACGCCAGGGCTCATGAAATTGCATCAAGAAATTAGTGAAGTGCTTGCATATTCTGTTACTTGAGGAGAAGCTGAAAATATGATGATGAAGGAAAAAATAAAGGAGCTAGAAGATGCTCTATGCCTAAATACTTTGTTGAAGACTCCATTAGAAATATGCAAACCGCCATTGGCAATTTCTTCTCTTAGAACATATCATAGATTTGATAAACTTATTAATATTCTTAGTGTAGTAAAATCATATGTTATTAGTAATATATATGAAAGATTGTGAGTTATTGAATCTACATGGAAAGTAACTTTACATCTGCACCATTTAAAGTAGATACTAGGTCTTCTATTGAGTTGGTCAAAAGTTAGCTTGAGGGAGGTAGAGAATTCATAAATAACGAGTTACTAACTTTTAGTCGCAAGATTGATTTACTATATGGTCTATAAAAGTAGAAACAATGGCTCTTGAATCTCGATTGAATGAAGCATATCAAAGCTGCATGGTGTGAGAAAATAAGAACATTAGAAGACATTATTTATAACTGTGGAAGCATATAAAATAGAAGACCTAATGTGCATCTCAAGGTGGTAGAAATTGTTTAGGAATTAAAAGGTTTGTATATTACATATGAGTTTGGATTAATTTCCAAAAATAGGCTGATGTTTGAATTGGAAAAACCAAAACAATCACAAGTGATAGAGTTCTATGATATAATTGGTTTTATGGAAGAGGAAATTATCTAATGGCTAATTAATTTTGTTAATGTTAACGAAGAGTACTCTGCCTTCACTTCAGAATTGAAAGAAGAAGTTAAAAAGATTTAAGAGGAGATCTTCAATGAATATGTTAAATAGGACATTACTATCACTTCAATGAAAGAATTCATTAAAGCTGAAGTGAAGGTTTTCATTGGAGAAATCACGATTCTGAGAGATAGCTAACAACCAAACAATGTCAAGCTATGATTTTGCATATTGTAAGTGTTTTAATACCTTGGAATATTCATTTTTCTGTTCATAGTATTTATTTATTGAAGTTTCATAGGTACATTATCATGGAGTAATCTAATTCCTAAATGTAGTTTCTTGTTTTTTGTTGCAGGTTTCTTTTAGAAATTATGGTCGATGGGAGTCCAATCCTAGTCCCCATTGGGATGAATGCATTTACTTTTGTGATTTAAGTATTAACATTTTTATAAATGCTTTATGCAACAATAACTACTTTTTGGACCATGAGGTTTTAGTCAATCGTTGTTTCAATTTTGATTATTGGGACTTTTAATTCTCTGCCCATTTACAAATTATGTTAATAATTCTGAGATAATGTTTTGCATTCGATGTTGTATGGGCCTAAATTCTAGGGTTTTGTTCAAAATACACTAATTGAACATGTGTTTTCAAATATTTGATTTGAGATTTTGTATATTAGCTAATGTTATGTAATTCATGATAATTAAAATGGATTTCTGTTTACTTTGTCATAATACTAAAGTTTTTTACCAATTGTATCAATAATTCTTGGATAATGTTTTACATATGAACTTGTGTATCTTTGAATTCGATATCATTCTTCAAGAACATCAATTGAACATAAGCAATGAGAATTTTAAGGATAGAATTTTATCTTAAAGTTGAGAAATCTTGGTGAATATTACTAGTCCCTAATATGAAAAATATTAATTGTTTTGATACATTTATAAAGTTATTCAAATTTCTAAAGACTTTATATAGTATTTACAAAAAAATGGTGAATTTTAAGGTACAATATTTTTATTCAATAAAATTTGGGTGAATCATTTTTTGAAAAGTTGGAAATTCGTGATTTTATTAATATTATTATTATTTATTTTTTTTCTTTTTTGAAAAAGAATGGTAAATTAGCACATCTATGAATATTAGCCCCTGAAATTTTTCCTGAACATAAGTTCATGAGACTATGCTTTTGAGCTTTTATATTTTATGTAATGGTCTGTAATTGATGATAATGAAAATGAATGTTTAGCAAGAGTTTTAGTTTTCAGATATCATTTCCATTTGTAATGTTTATTTCGAATGTAGCTATAGTGAATAGAAATTTAATATGAATACAATTATTTTTATTGTAACTGTGTTGGTTACTATTCAAGGCTTCTTAGGCACAAATACTAATTACTGTGTTCCAGTTCTCTTAACAATGAAAATGAGCATTTGGCAAGAGTTTTGGTTAACAAATATCTATTCCATTTGTAATGATTATTTTAATCATAGATATAATGATTAAAATTTGAATATGAATACAATTATAGTTGCCGTGACTATGTTTATTAATGTTTAAAGCTTCTCAAACAAAAATACTAATTATTCTATTCCAGTTTTCTTTATTTATGAATACATGTATAGAGGTCAAGGTTGTAGGGATCAATGTTTCATTTTGTAGAGCTTTGATTATGCAGGGCTTAGAATAAAAATTTTCATTTTGTAGAGTATGCATCATTTCTAGAGTGAAAGCTCCACACAATGAAACATTTTCTATGACTATATCATATTTGTTTAATAATAAATTTTATCACTTTCTAAAACACATGCGGGACTTATGACACAATATATTATTTTTCTCAAGTTGAAATAAATAGAAATAATAATAATAATAATAATGCAATAAACTAGGAGTTTCATTTTTCAAAGCATTGTGCAGAATCTGCGTATTTCATTTTGTAAAAGTCAATGGTAAATCAATAGTTGTAAGTAATTTAGTTATAAATGTGTACATTTTCTTTTCTTTAAGAAAATAAGAATTTAAAGAACTTTTGTTAGATGTAGAAACCTTTTTCATTGTGTAGATATTTTCTTTTGCAAAGTTCATATTAAAGCTTACATTGCACGGATGAAGCTTCCTCTGCACAATGAAAGCTTTCATTAAATAACTATAAACCTAAAAATCATAAATATAAATCAAATTATTTTAAATCTATGACGAAATCAAATTTATTTAATAACAAATTTTATCAAATTATAAAAAAATACTTAATATTATTATTATAAAAGCAATTTCAATTATTTTTGAATGAATATAGGGAAACTTTCATCTGGCAAATTGAAAACCATAATTGTAGCAATATATTTCATCGTGTGGAGTTTTCATTATCTGGATGAAGCTTATCTCTATTTCAATTAGATACTAAGTTTTAGTAATTTCATGTATATGCAATAAAGTTCCATCTGCAACATCATTTGACATTATTAAAAGATTTCACCTCGACACTATGTGAAAAATGTCAGTTTTGCATTTTATCATGATTTGAAAATCCTTTATTTCGACAATTATTTTGGCCATTTCTTGTTATTGTGATGTTCACAAATTGCATTGATCTAGGTGGATATTGGTGGCCACCCACGTATTCCACCTAGAACTCTATTTGGTTTCATCTGTTTCCTTGTTTATCTCAACATTTACTATTTTTAGTAGTTTTTCGGGCCCTGAACTCCCAAGTAGTTTTGACCCCCTAAACACTATTTTTTTGAGGTCTTCTTATTATAAATCCTATATTACTTAGAGATAAATTTCGAACAAGGTATTGTACGTGCCAAATAGAGATAATATGACCAAGTTACGACCCCCAGAAGTTGGTTGCCCAACTAACCCCAACGGGGCCCACAAACTCTTGGTGTTACATCTCCTGGGGTTAGGGTTTTGGTTGTTTAGGATCTTCCCTTGTTGTTCAATAATAAATAGGCCCTTGAGCCTCATTGTAACATAGTTCAGAGGCATGTACCCACTACCTCTCTTCTCAGAGATAAACTACCATCATCTGAGCTAGTTTATTTCCATTCTATTTGTAAGCATATTTCAGTATTTTGATATTAATGAAATGAAGCGTTATTTCTATTGTAACTTTGTATTTATGTTATATTTGTAATTTATTGCATTCGTATTTAATTTTGAATCAGTGGTATCAGAGCGGTCTTTTCATTTTCTATTTTTCTTTACATGTCCCCAACGAGGTCAAGGTATAAGAAGTTAGCGCTTGAACTAGTTGAACCTTTCCAAGATCAGCCTTGCAAACCCTGACAACCTCCCATGGTGGAAGAAAAGAAAGACATCGGGGTAGGAGATCCTTTCAAAATACTTCTCAAGGCTCTCGAGTGGCAAAGACATGTGATGATGGATAATGTTTCTCATATCCTTCGACGACTACCCACACGCAATGCAGATAGATGCAGACACCATAGATAAATGGCTGAATTTGTTGGAAAGATATTTTTCAGTTCATGACTTTTCCAATCGGGAAAATATTACTTTTTCACTTATGAAAGCCACCCCACACATCAAGGACTGGTGGGAAACCTACTGTGAACAAAAGGATGAGAGTGAATCCTCACTGTTTTTAGCCGCACTCACTTGGGATTCTTTCTGAGACGCCATACCCCATTAGGAACTATGAAGATAAATACATAAAGTGGACCACGCTACAGCATGGAAGGGTCCAAGATGTGCTAGAATTTTTTTCCATACCCTCCCCACGAAGTTGGGTATCAAGTATTTTGGGTGGAATTTGGTACTCAAGTACCGCAACTATTTACACAAGTACATCTAGGATGAGATGGATTTCTCGGATATCTCCTCGCTCGACATGACATAGCGATACATTGTCAATATTGAGAAGAAATTTAAACAAAAGAAGTGATACTTTGGATATGTGAATCTGAGGTAAGGAAAAGGCTCCCCCAAACCACATAGCAAGGGTCAAAGCCAAGGCAGGGTGACCTAGGACAACTCGTCGAAGCTGCAAGTAAAAAAACACTACAAAGACAAAGAAGGACATAAGAAATAGCATGATTTACATAAGTGCTCCATTCACAACACAAGTGAGTGTCGCGCCAAGCAGTCACTAGTGGCCAAGCTAAAGGCTTCTGATTCATATGCATGTTATGACTCCGAGTCAGAACTCGACAAGTGTAATGAAAAAGGGAAGCAGATCATTGACACAAGGTCGAGTGCTACTGTGGCCACCACCAAGATCTAGAAGAATGAGCCTAAATATCTAGAGGAGGGGGAACACCTCTTCCACTCATAGTTGTGGGTGAAGGGTTCTTCACTGCAGTTCATTGTCGATAGCGAGAGCTAAACGAACCTCATTTTAGTGGAGGCCATGAAGTGGCTAGGCCTACAAAAAACAACACATCTGTAGTCGTACACCATTGGGTGGATTCACCAAGGATGAGATCTTCGTGTCATCCAATAATGTTGCCTTCCCTATAACATCAAGCCCTTCACAGATGAGGTACTGTGTGATGTTGCTCCTCTTGAACTTTGTGATGTATTATTAGGACAACCATACTTGTGGAAGCGACATGCTATATATGATTCTAGATCTTTCTCTATGATTAGTACTTTGGGTAGTAAGTTATACAGGACACCAGAGGTAACCTTGCTTGCCACCATCTCTTTGATCACTACAAAGAAATGTAGTAAGAGAATTTCCCAGACTAGGAATTTTTTTTTCCTTATGATTTTCCATGACTTCTAGACATGGCTCCTTCACACAACAATAATGGGTGGACAAGGTCATGGAGGAGTACAGGGATATTTTTGCCTCACCTACATGGGTGCTTCTGCACTGTCAAGTCAATCACTCCATCAATATGACACTAGGCGTGTCGCTACCCAATGGATCGATTTATCGACACTTTGTTATGGAGAACGATGAGACCAAGAGGAAGATTCAGGAGCTGTTGTAGAAAGGGCACATCAGGCCAAGCTCACCACCCTATGGTAGCTCGTTTGTATTGGTACAGAAGAAGGATAGGGCATGGAGAATCTGTATTAACTGTCAGGCACTGAACAAGATCACTGTCAAAAATGGGTACCCAATCCCACAGATTGATGACCCTTTGGACCAACTCAAGGGGGCCAAATATTTCAGCAAGATTGATCTGAAGTCTGGTTATCACCAGGTGCCTATCGAACTGTACAATGTGTGGAAGTATGCCTTCAAATGCAAGGAGGGCCTTTTTGAATGGTCGGTCATGCCTTTATGGTTAACGAATGCCCCCATAACTTTCATGTGATTGATGGACGACATCTTGCAACCCTTCACCAATGCATTCGTGGTGGTGTATTTAGAAAACATATTGATCTTCAGCTAAATTTGGGAAGAGCACCTCCACCATATTCGATAGGTCCTCCAAACCTTTCGATAACACAAACTGTGTGCCAATTTGGAGAAATGCACTTTTGGCATGACCAAAGTTCAATATCTGGGGTACATCATTGATGAGAAGGGTGTGCATGTGGACCCAGCCAAGATACAAGTCATTCGGGATTGGCCAACCCCAACCACTCTAATAGAGCTCCGCAGATTTCTGGGTCTTGCCAATTTATACTACAAGTTCATGTTGGGGTTCTCTCATATCACTTGGCCTTTAAGTCAAGTCACTAAGGGAAGAGTGAAAGAATTTTTTTTTTGGCATAAAACCAAGTAAAAGGGATTTGATGAGTTGAAGCATCACCTCTTCTATGCACCAATTCTCACATTACCAAACCTGTAGCAACCATTTGAGATTGAGATAGATGCCTATGACTATGCTAGTGGTGCAGTTCTTACTCAGCAGGGGCATGCAGTTGCTTACCACAGTGAGATACTTTCAAACACAATCTAAAATAATCCAACTTACAACAAAGAAATGTATTCTATTGCATAGGCCTGTCGTCAATGGAAGCATTAAATTCTTGGGAAGGAAACAATCATCCACACTAACCATCGATCCCTTTAGTTCATACAGACATAAAGGAAGTTGCAAAATGACCACCATAAAAAATTATCCACCTACCTGCAAGAATTCCATTTGAAAATTAAGTATAAGAAGGGAAAAGCCAATAATGTTTCAGACTGCCTCAGCCAACCACCAGTCATGGCACTAATCATTGTGCTCAAGTCCTGTAGGCAAGAGACTTTGGGGTAGCAACATATTTACTAGAGCGATCCAAAATTCAGTAACACATATGAGTCACTCCTAGAAGGGAAGCAAGTTCCAAATTTTCACCTTCATTATGCACTGTTATGCCACCTGAGACAGATCTCTGTTCCTTTAAGAGATCATGCCAAAATGATTTGGGAGGCACACTATAGTTAGGTCACTGGACATTTCAGAGTAAAGAAAATAGTGGCGATACTGCAGAAGTATTTTTATTGGTCGAAACTTCATCAGGATGTTGGGAAGTACATTAGATCCTGCACTGCTTGTGCCATTTCCAAGCCAACCATCAAGAAGAAATGCCTATATACTCCTCTACCTACTCTTATTTGACCTTGGGAATCTATCTCCATGGATTACATGTTGGGACTTCCTTCTACTAAGCACATCAATGACTTCAGTTTCATGGTCATCGATAGGTTCTCTAAGATGACCATCAAGAGTTTCACAGTAGAGATAAATGATAAGCTCTTCTTTGAGAAAGTATGGGTACACTTTGGGATCCCACAATACACTATATCAGATTAGGAAAACATATTCCTAAGTGTATTTTGGTAAAATCTCTAGTCGATGCTGGATGCCAAACTTACTAAGTCCATGTCATTCCACCACCAAACTGAGGGCCAAATAGAGGTCGTCAACATGACGATGGTACACATTTTGCTCATGTACAAATCGAAGCATCCATGCACATGGGATGAAAACCTCCACTATGTCCAACACAACTACAACAGAGTTCTCCATAGCTCAACAGGCCATAGCCCCTTTTAGGTAGGGTTGGGGTTTCAACCATTATGTGCCATTGATGTGGCCATACCATTTGCAGCTACGTAGGCAGATTTGTCTCACATCCAGCCCAAAGACGATAGGGCTAACAGCTTCATTGAGTGCATTCAACACATTCACCAACAATTCCAGGAGATATTGGATAGAGCCAATGCTAAGTATAAGCAGTGCCATGATCAAAATCGAGTGCCACATAAATTCCAGGTGGGTGATAAAGTTTGGATACATTTGCAGAAGGAGAGCCTCGCTAGAACCCAACATAAGCTTCACCTTCTCTAATATGGGCCATACACCATCACCAAGGCTATAGGTGAAAATTAATTTTACCTCAACATCCCACTGTTCCTTGGTCTACACCCAGTGTTCAATGTAAACTGCGTTCGTCCATACTTTCCACAATTATTGGACACATCTGACATTGTGGAATAAATCACACTAAGAGATCTCAACCTGGACTGCATTGAATAGGCCACAACTGATCAACTCATGGACATGTAGATGAAGAACACTCGCCAATAGAGGATCCATCTATATCAAGTTGTCAAAATAGGCCAACTCCTTCACTAGGGCAAGTGGTTCACTAGGGACCAGGTTCAACAGAAATTTCCTCACCTCATGGAGGCTCTGAATGCAATGGGGACCATTGCTTCATAAGGGAAGAGGACTGATCCAGGTGGATACTGGTAGCCACCCACCTATTCCACCTAGACCTCCAACCGATTTCATGGGTTTCCTTGTTTATTTAAGCATTTACTATTTTTAGTAATTTTTCGGGTCCTGAACTTTTAGAGAAGTTTTGACGCCCTAAATGATGTTTTTTGAGGTCCGCAGTAGACCTATGGCCATAGGAAGTGGCCTATTGTAAATCCTGTAGTACTCGGAGAGACCTTTCCAACAAGGTATCGTACATGCCAAACAAAGATAATATGACAAAGTTACAACCCTTGGAAGTTGGCTGCCCAACTAACCCCAACAGGGCCCACAAACTCTTGTCGTTACATCTCCTGGGGTTAGGGTTTTGGTTGTTTAGGATTTTCCCTTATTGTTCAATAACAAATAGGCACTTGGGCCTCATTGTAACATAGTTAAGAGGAATTTATCCACCACATCTATTCTCAGAGATAAACTACCATCGCCCGAGCTAGTTTATTTCCATTATGTCTGTAAGCATATTTCAGTTTTTTGATATTAATGAAATGAAGTGTTATTTCTGCTGCAACTTTGTATTTATGGTTATATCTATAATTTTTTGTGTTCCTGTTTAAGTTTGGATTAGACATTACACACAATGGAAGTAAACTCCAGTCAATTTTCTTCATGCCTTCGCATTCTATACATGTGGCCGATTAAACAAGTCTTAGAATTTTTGATACATTGTTCAAAATAGGAAGGTGTGAATTCATACATTATGTAGAGATAAAAAAATCATATTGAGTAGATAACGAGAAATATTATATATCAAAATCGTCCATTTTGCAGATTTCAGAAATCCATCTTAAGCATATACTAAGGAATACTAAGCCTAGAAAATTATAATCTTTCTTGTAAAGAAACAAATTACATACTATTGTTATGTACAACAAGAAAATTGTTTCATTGTGTGGAGTGCACTTCCAACATTTTCATTTTCAACATAATGAAATTAACTCAATACTAAGATGTTTTGGTATTCTTTTGGTGAATGAATGAATCAACATGTAATCAAGAATGGTAAATTCTACCACTAACTAACATTGATATAGTAGTGGGTGCAAACCAAACTATGAAGTCGTTTCATAATAGAGATTATTGACAACCTGTAGACTAGTTGTCACTATTAGTAGAAATTCACATTTACTCGGTTCATATTGAAGATATTTAAGAAACAATAAATTGAAAGTACATGGAGTAGATGGGTTTTGAGTTTCAAGATTTGTTTTTAAATTATTTCCACTACTTCCTATAAACATTGGCTTTGCTTCTTTTGAATTACTATTTATTGAGAGTGTTCTGTCAATTAAATTTTACGTGCATAATAGTAACATATAACATAAATAGAAAAAGCACAAAATTACAAACTAATTTTATAATTTCAATATTCATTTCAACATTTTCTACCAAGGCAATAATTTCACTCGAACAATGAATT